>JABXWE010060742.1:0-10311 GCA_014611495.1 Limonius californicus
CTCACCCTGTATATATAATAATGTAGTCTACACCTAAACGTTCATTGCAATACACACTAATGAATTTTAAACTATTTTAGTTTAGTTTAGTCGATTAATTCCACTTTCTTGTGGCTATTTTCTTGAAATGTTAGAAATCCTCTGCCATAGATTTTATATAGGATGTAAGTCCGGGGATTGTGCTGGCCAGTCTATTCTTTTAAATTTATTGGTCGACATCCAAGATTGAACAACTTGAAAAATAAAGGATTTGTCAGCAAATAACTCTTTGTCATCAATGTATTGGGTTACATTCATCATGCCAGATACAACATACAGTCTACCAACACCTTCACCATATCATGACAGAGGTTGGATTTTAATTGTTGGCAGAAGTCACTATCGTGAAAATTCTTCTCCAGGAAATCTTCTAACATATGTGTTTCCAGCATGATTGTTAATGTTCAAGGTAGATTAATCACTAAATAATGCCTTTTGCCATTGTTCTGGGGCCCAATGGTGATGATCCTTTGCTCATCTCAAACGGTGGAGCCTTTGTTTTTTTGGTAGGAGGGGTTTCTTCCGGGCTTTGCAACCCTTAAGACCTGATTTAAGAAGTCTCCGTCTAACAGTAGAAGTTCATACACTTACACCAGTAGCTTCGCACCATATTTTGGTTAAATCTGAAGAACTAAGATTTTTGTTTGCCACGCTCGTCTTTCGCAATACACTATGTTTTTTTTTGAATGGTCACTGAGGGGTTTATCTTCAATTTTTCCCGCCTCAGAGTGTTATATGATCACTCTAATAACTGTGGGTCGATTGCATTACACTTTCATAGCTATTTCATGACTGGAAGTGCCTTGCTTATGATGAAAAATTATTTCAATCGATAATTTGAACGGCTTGTTTTCGGATGGCATTTTGCCACTGTTAAGTACATGAAAAATACAACTGAATAATCAATAGTACCTGCAGATATATGCATATTGTTATGTTCATCTGATTGTGCCGCTCCATCTGAATTAGCATACTGCTTTCTATTTTAATTGCAATTTTTATGTTGATTACAGTTTCCGTTATTTTCAAATATTTAATTTATGAGCGGCCGCTTTCAAAATTTAACGTAACGTTTGACAGGCCAAAATATTTCCGAGAATTCCTTTGCTTGCGGCGCTAGCCTTCTAGATATTACCTCTTAAGCTTTTCCGGAAAACGCACGTGTCAATTCCGTTCTAGAACAAATTAGGCTGGGCGACATTATTGCGGCGAGGGGGGAAGTTTAGTTAGGCAGTCGATTTTACACCTTCGCTGACTCCGGTCGCCCATGCCCATCTACGGGGGCCGTAAAGAAAAAAGTAGGCACTAATCTTTGGGCCCAGACGGACGTATTGTGAAGATCGGGTTTTATTCGCGGCTCTTCTTCTAAACTGAGTTTTATCGTAAGGTATTTTGCTTTGGGCAAATAGAATCTCGACCAAGTCGGATTTAAATAAAAATTAGTAAAGTGTTAAGCTTTGTGCATGGACAAAATCGTCCTTTCGATCTTGATCGGATTTAAGCGATTTAAAAACCCGTGGAAGTTTGTGCTTGTTGGAGCCGTTGGTTCAACCATCTGAACTCCTTTGGGAAGCAATCTAATCCCCAGGGGCGTACCAGCAATTATTTCGTCCCAAAGTCTTCCGAGGAACGCCGCTTTCCTTTTTCCCGGACCTGAAAATACCCCAGACCGTACCCGCATCTGGAAAACAACCCCGAAATTGTGCCAGCCTCTTTCTACTGCGTTCCACGAACATCAAGGCCAAAGAACTAGATTTGTTTTTGTGTGGTGAAGAAAAAGAAACCTTTTAAGCGTTAAGTTGCAAAATTCTAAGTGATTGGACCTTTTTTTGTTTAATGCGACAAGAGGCGACCTTCAGTCGTCGATTGTAATTTCTTTTGTTTGCTGCTAATTGTAAACTCCGACGCCACTGGCCACGTAGATTTGTTGAAAGATTTTAAATACCTTCAGCCATGGGTGGCGAGCTCCCCCTTAATCGAACGTTCTTTTTAACCGATTGTTGTATTGAGTAAAATATTACTACTTGCTGTCTAATTTTTTTGTATCGTCATTTACTGTCAAAATGTTAATTGTATGTCTTTTGAAATTATTACATCTTTTATTATTGTATACTTTGTATTTGTGTGTGTACGAATTTTGCAAGCTTTATAAATAGGAGGGAGGCACAATAAAGGTGAGTTCGATTCCCATAAGCCGCTGGTTTCTCGTCCTTTCCCGAAAACCTGCAATCAGCTGTATTTGGAAGGTGGCGTCCACTAATTCTGACCTACTCTGTACACAACCAGGAAGATTTCCTCCCGTAAGCGATTTCCGTGAACCTCCGTACTCCTCTGAGCTAAGCTGCAGGCTTTTTTCCACCTATCCTGTTGCGGGTCGACGAAAAAGCTCGTTTGGCCCGTAACAATATATATATACACCCATACACTCGTAACATATTAAGTATTTCTACTAATTATGTTTTTAAGTTCTATGTTAAAATTTTAATGATACCATTAGAAAATGTGCGAATAACTGATGATCGATTATGCCGAAAATGTAGATAAACTTCAAGAAATAATTATTTTCTTGAATGATGTAGAACTTTTTCAACCACTATATATGCATATTTTATATATAGATAGAGCCGAGACTGGGAAACTCCATCCGCTTCTCTAAAGGTACAAACCAAATAAACATTTTAAACGGTTCAAAAATGTATTAAGACACATCTGTGAAGCTATAATTTACCTCTAAAATTATCTATAGCTATTTTATAAAAAGTTTGGTTACTTCTAAGCCCTTCTGACGTTGAGTTTCGCTTTCATTACCAACACAGGATATATGAGTCGAAAGCGGTATTAAGTTTTCTCACAACAGTTAAAGTTCAGCTCGCTATAAAGAAGGAAAAAACGTCGTGTGGTGTAACAGATACCCTGGATAACAATACGACGACATATATAAAAACCCGAAACCAAAAAATGTCGCTGTCATTTCAGATGCATCATTAAACAGAAGCATGTTATGTATGTGTATTTTTTGTGAACATTATACAGTAACAAACATATGCGTAATTGCTCCAAATGTTCAAAGTGATTTAAACTCACTACGTTACGTCAAGGAAGAGCTTTTAATGAGCACGAAACTGCTTTAAATATTACGTTGGAAGTAAATTAAATAAGTAGACATCGATAGAATTCAAATTACCGGCAACATATGTTACGAAATTAATAGCAGAAGGCGGAAAATCTGATGGCCTAAAAATATGTGGGAGAATTACGAGTTTCGTGTAAATAGTTGTCCTGCGAAAAGTAGACCATTGGTTATTTATATGGCGATAACGGATAAGGGAAGCTATAACCTATTCGCACGCGCCGCGCGGATTTATATCTACCACTAAATAAACAAGAAAAATTATCGCATCGATCTTGTAGGTTTACGTTTACTACAATAGGATTTATTTCTTTCCTACTTAATAAGAGAACATAGAATGATATCCGTCATGGCAGATCGATTATAACCAAGGCTTTTTAATATTTTTTTCATTTATAAATTCTTACACACACAAAATCAACCTGCTTTCACAATTATTCTTAGCTTTCAGGGGTCAACATAATATACAGGTCGTCTCAGATCGATTAGAATAAGTGTAGCAGTTAATTACACAATATGATCAACATTATTTTCCATAGGGTTTCGCCGTGGAAAACTTTACTTAAGCTATACAGTTCATAACATCTAGTACAATTACGTAATAGTTTATTTGGTACAACTAATTTACCCTAGAACACACAATATTTGATCACGTTATGAGCTCCTAAAAGAAGGAATTTGAATTGCTTGACAAACCTAGATGGATGATACACAGGTTCGCTTAAGATGTTTAATAAATAGGGATGCATTCTAACACGCCATAGCTATCACTATATTGGAGTTTTGGGTTCATACCCGAATAAAAATAGACATATTTCATCTAAATATGAAATTGTGTTTAGAACTATAACTGGATAGATTTAACCGAATACAAATTACATTTAACATATAGTTGTTTTTAAATATTAAAACATGCTTCCAGAAACTGAAATTCATGAAAGAATATGACCTAAAAAAATATACTTTTGAACTAACATTTTACAACTGATTTCTAACCTAATTCTTGAATATCTGCCAATTTCTACCAAAGCAAATGAATTCCCGTTTGAAAAATATTTCTGTATAGTGGAGAAAATGGTGTAGTACGTGTAATATGCATTTTTTTTATGTAGTGGATCGTGGCTTTGCAGCCTTCTTTATTTAGACTGAATATTATTTCTTAGGTACGGAACAAAAACTCAAATTTAGTAATAGCTAGACCACTTTATTCGAAAATTTTGTCATTCATACTGTAATACAGGAACAATTTTACATACTTGCGAAGTATAATTTTGAATACTAGCTATAGCCACCATTTGTAGTTTTAATACTATTAGTTATCTTATCTCTATGGTTTTACCGCAAGCGGGGTTTATTATTACCTTCTTTGTTTTTCTACGACACAGTAATATTTTTTATATTTTATTTAAAATAGAAAAGATGATAGTTGGATAAAATTTCATACAGTATGTCACTTATTGGTATTTTCCAGTTTACTAGAAATTAAGTAACAATATTTTCTCAAAAAATATGGTTATATTTTTGAATATCAATCTAAATATTTGAGTTAAAATATGGGTGTTTACACCACGACATGATGATAGCGATGAAGCCTATTTGCAGGCCTTTTAAGCCAAAAGGCAAATAAAAAGCTGCAGAATAAAAAATCGTACGAAATATACAGTCTTCTGCTGACAGGATGGCATGAGGGGGATGAAGTAGGGGATTTTACTTCGTAGAAGGAAATGTAAACACTAAACAATATTGCAACGTCTACTACTATCTGCTTTGAAAACATTTACTAATATAATAAGGGTGACTAAACGTAAGTATTCAAATTTTTGTTGTATTTTGACATCGTTCAATCAATCAAATCCAATATTGCTCTTGTTATCACTTTTGCATTACTTCGTACTATAATTTAGTGCAGCATATTCTCATTGCTGAAGAACTGCTTTGTGTAGAATAATAATGCAAGGTGTCAAGTGGGTAAATTTTCTCAGAAGGACACATTAGATCGCATTCCTGTCTCATGCCATCTCGTCAGCCGACTACAATACTATTAAAAATGCATTAGATGCATATTTCAATTAATATCAGTTCCGATTTGTCTAGAAGGATTATTAAAATAAGCTCTTAATATTCTTAGACAGTTTGTAGTTGCAATAAACAGTGAATTTGGTTATTTTTCAAGTAGGGTACTTGATCTATTGATAAGAACATTTCATATAGAGCGTCGGCTTCTCATTACGCTATTAATTATCCGGATTTTCAGTCTCCGACGAAGTTCGGTGTATATCGAACCGTAACCTCCTGAATAACGAATGCGGTCCGTCTTTCTATTAACTTAGAGGGAATAGTTATCAAAAATTCATGAAAACTACCAGAGAGGACTTACTGCAATCGGGAAAAAACATAGCTGAACTCCATCATAACTCATAAAATTAAATATGTAAGTACGCCACCGGCTAAAGTACGTTAGAATATTTCTCCTCCCACGGGTTACTGCAGAATTTATTTGCGTCTGTCAACTCGAATTTAAGTAAAAGGGCGTTAGGTTTGAAATTTTCAAAAAATTGTGTTGGCATTAGATGTGTAAACCTCAACTGAATTACTAGAAGGAAATAGTATTTTGGCGAAGTACGAAGTTCGTCTAGTTACAGAGCCGTAGCGTACTATATTGGAACTTTTTATTCGGCTTGAAATTGAAAGAATTATGTAATAATGAATAAAGTAATACAGAACAATGTATTTACACACACTTAATTCTTAAAATACCATACGAGCTTTGGTTTTACAAATGTGGCCTTGCCTATTGCGGCGTCCCTGACTATTTAATACAGCCTGATCATTTTATCTTGTAAGAAGTAGGTAGGCTGCACCTCGCTCATGTGCATAAAATGCACAGTTAACTTTTCTTTTTAGTTGGTCAGGAAAATGTAAACTACTGTTTTGTCAAAACCTAACAAACTTCTGTACAAAGTTGTGGATTTGTGTAGATTCTTGTGGTAATAAGTCGGTTTGAATGTATTCTAATAGGAAACGGTTATGATGTTGATTTTGGGAGAATGCAGATGGGCGGCGGATTTAGCAGTACGACGATATGTACAAGATACCCAGATCCACCATCTACTGCCTTTAGGCGCTTCGAAAAATATTTACATGGACAGTTTTGGGTGAGGTGAGACGACTATAGAAGATGAAGCGGCAGTCATCGAACAAGTAATTGGTAATCCCCATATAAGCCAACGAGCAATTGCAAGAACTGTAGGCTTTAACCAAAGTTCATTATAATACCAAACCGGTTTCATCCTTACCATATCATATTAGTGCAACGTCTTACCGAAGAACGAAGTTACTACTGATCCACTGTTACTAAGAAATATGCTATTTGCTGTAACAATGAGTGTGTAAATAGACATAATTGCCATTTCTATATACAAGATAATCCATACTGGATTTGACAGGCACACTTTCAAAGAATTTTTACTGTAAATGTGTGGTGTGGTATCGTTGGCCCCCACTTCTTTGAGGGCAGTTTAAACGGGGAAATGTATTTATATTCTATAGAAAATGATTTGATGAACTTTTAGAAGACATTCCCCTGTATGTTAGACAGCATATGTGGTTCCAAATGGCACCTGCCCACTTTCATAGAATTGTAGGAAAATACCAAGATGAAACTTTCCGCAACAGATTACTTGCATCCTTGACCTCCACGTACTTCGGACTTGACTCTGTTAGATTTCTTTTTCTGGGGTAAAGAAAAAAACGACGTCTACGAAACTCAGGAAGATTTACGTGAATCACCCGGCACATGCTAATTCGTGTCAGAAATTCTCTTCTGCGGCCGATTGACTTATGTGAACAGCAAGGTGGACGGCAGTTTGAACATTGATTTTCTCTGATTGTTTATTTTAATTATAAGAAATAAATATTGTAAACGTACCTAATGCAAAACTGCATCTTATTTATTACTTAATGTAGTTTCTTAGTACATCCAACGTAACTACTTTATTTATTTATTGAAACAATGTAAAGTTTGTTAAGATATCTACGGAATACAAAAAGTTGTACCCTATCTACGTGTTACAATATAAAGTAATCACCTTATATACGTCCTTGCCTTATCAACAAGCAAATAAGAAGCTTTAAGTGGAAAATGAAATGCTCAAAGAAATTTATTTTATTGCAGTTCTGAGTATGCAATCTGCGCCTTTCACGAACGGTTACTAATTTCAAAGATGATATAAAATTGCAAATTTAATCTTCTCATCTAGGATTATGAAGTAATTTGCTATATTTAAATTCTTAATTCCATAAAATTATAAGCAATTTTCCAGCGTAGATATGAGATAAACATTCAACGATTACCCTCATGCAAAGTGGAAGTTGTACCTGGGTTTTATACCGCGTACACCATCTCGTAAATAAACGTCCGCAACTTCCGATTCTAAATAATGAAGAGATATCCACTGACATACATATTTAATGTAAATTAGGTAAACACGGTTATTTCAAGCAAGGAATAGTATTAGATCAATTTCTAAAGTCTTCATTATCCAGTAACTAGTATAAATACGTTATATTACAACCACCATTCAAGCGGGAGCTCATTAAAAAAATAAAGGAACGCGAGTTTGAATTTTTTACTCGGCTGGAATGGAGCTTTGCCGTCAATTTCGAATGCGCATAATTGCGAAACTGCCTACATATTTACTTCGCACAGGTCTCCGAGATGGTAGTTTACAAATAACGCTCGTGTCGATACACCCAACACACGGTATTAGCCGGTTCGAAATAAAATAGCGTTTGTGTAACATAGTTACTACGAATTTTAATGAATCACGCCAACACGAAAATGTAACGTGTCTTTCCGCTTTACAAATATTAATTGTGTTCCTACCATAATATCCTTGTAACACGAAATTTTAAAAAAATACGTCGAGGGAATAAATTAGTGGGTCGATTAAAAAGGAGGTTACAGTAACTAAAATGCGACTGGAGGGTGCTGAACTATTCGGGTGTTCAGTTAAAAGCCGAACGACCCCGTTAAATATTTTAGAGCGAGAAAAACGTGGTTCCCAAGAATACCTTTGTAAAAATAATTTGGCTTGGGTTTAAAATAAAGCTAACCGACGACAAAAGGCCGACGTTAAAAACTTCCTAGTGATTTAGCACTTACAATACGAATTCGAAACAAGTACAAGATCGGACGGAATAATAAGGCACGTTTCGAAAGTCTTTGCTTCGGTTTCAGGTCGATGGATGGCTGCAAAGAAAAGCCTTTATCAAAAATTATTCGACCGAAAAAGAGTCCGTCGCACGAAACTTGAATCATAAAACTATTTCCTACTAAAGGCCTTGTATTCATCTATTTTTATGCAGAAAACACGAATTAAATAGATATACAACACGATAAACGTACAGTATCGGAGATTTGGTCTAAAAACCTCTGGGAACTTTATTTCTTTTAAGTTTTGGTCTAGATTCGTAAATTCTAGCAGACAAGAAAAGCAAACCCGAAAACGAACAGGACGTAAAAGCTTTGTTAATTACGCAATGGTTAACGTTTTTTATCGGTTTCTGGTTCAGTTACTCGCGAAGAGAATGGCGTAACCATTAAGTACCAAGTTTGCGTTCGTAGGTTAAAGGGAAAAGTATCGGGAATAACAATGCATTTCGAACCAATTTAAAAATTCCGACATAACTTCACTAATTTTGGTACATTATTTAAGCGAGGACATAACTCAGTTCTGTTCACTCTTCCATTAAGAAGGAATTCACACCGATAACTAATGCTTTAAAAATTAGCCATTAAAGAAAAATGCCAGATAACACATTGCCCCACTTATTACTTAAGTGGAGAGGATTCAGACGATAAATATTACATGAAATATGTCTTGCGCCTACCTAAGTGCACTGGCATAATATATGAACCCAACTTGTATTTAATGCGATACACAGTGAACATAATGAATTGCCACATTAGACTTTATCGTTGCTTTACTTACGTTAATAAAGCAAGGGCAGTAGCGCCACTTAACAAAGAAAAGAATGAAAATTTATCTGCAACCAACCGGGAAAACAAAGCAAAAACAAAAACCAACGCTGACATTCGCCAACCTGCGATGTATCTCTACTAACGCAAAAAATTTCAAATTCTCCAAATTCCCGGATTCATCTACATAATACTTCTCGCTAAGTACTCGACTACGAACCTGATTACAGCGCTGCACTTAATTCTTTTGGAGAAGAATATTAAACCTCCCGACCGCCAGGTTCAATATAATCGAACTTATTATTTCCCTTATTTGTTTTGCGAAGCCACAACAAACGCTCGATATGTTTGAATTTAGATTAAGCAGATCACTACTAAATTTTCTCGGATTGTATTTCGGTTTCTCCCTTTAAGATGTTTTCAGCATCCTGCTCTGTCACATTTACAGAAGCGAATATGAAAATCGTAATATTTTTCTCGTTCCGATTCATTCCGAGAAAGTCATAACATTGATGCCAATAACCAGGAAAAATAACAGACTATAAAATACTGAAATTCTGTTTTACTACTTTATTAAGTTAAATAAGGTTATTTTGTCAGATTACGCTATTTATGACTTGCATGCAGTTGCATCTAACATAATATGATTTTTGAAAACCAAATAAACCCATAGGCGATGCAAAAAGCGGGAATCAAACCCAGTAGGGCTATTTAGTCTAACATACTGATCATCATATACACCTTTTCAGATAATTTATAATTTTTCTATAAAGTATGTTCTATTCAACAAATTGTTTTAAGGTTTTGTTATAATATGGGGGGGGGGTATTATAATACAGAAGGGGTATATGGTGTTATAATGTAGAAGAGGTATATGGTGTTATAATATAGAAGAGGCATATAGTGTTTTAATATAGAAGGGGTATATGGTATTATATGGTGTTACAATATAGAAGGGGCATATGGTGTTATAATATAGAAGGGGTATTCTTCTTAGAGTGCTTTATCTCTTACGAGACGTAGCGATCTTCTCTAGGGGTATATGATGTTATAAAATAGAAGGGGCATATAGTGTTATAATATAGAAGGGGTATATGGTGTTATAATATAGAAGAGGCATATGGTGTTATAATATACAAGGGGTATTCTTCTTAGAGTGCTT
>JABXWE010060743.1:0-12433 GCA_014611495.1 Limonius californicus
AAAAATCTTGTCTGCAACCCACCACACACAATTTCCCAATTCGGCTTGCAACCGTGGGATCTTAATGCTAAAAACCTTCTCTGGAATTTCTGTCGTTCGGATTCGACGTTAAACTGTAGGTCCCCCGTGTTTCTACCTTAGCGCTGAGGAGAAACACGTGGCAGAGAAGAGGCCGATACCCAGCAGTGGGATGGAAAGGCTGTTGATGATGTTACGTTAGTGCTCTGGAGTAAATTTCTTCTTTAATTAGCCAAGTCTCCAATTTCTAACAAAATTAATTTTAGAGTAAGATACTTTCTTGTTTTGGAGAGCAAGGGCTACGATTTTAAAACACCCTATATATTTTGGTACATTTATTTAATGTATCTAGCAACAAATTTAAATTGGCCATTTTACATTCTTTCTTGATAAGCGTTGTCTGTTGTGAAGGCTCAAGCTTAATGACAAAATTAATGCACAAAGATTGATGGTTAAAAAATTCTAAGCGTTATCTCCATAGAGTACCATTTAGATTAAGATCATCTAATTTGATACCTGAAATTTAATTTTGAAGAAACTAAAGAAATTTCTATATAATAGTGCCCATCGGTAGTGATATGAAATTAAGCGTTGTTTAAGCTGTTTATTATTATTTATTATAATGATTTTTTTATTATAATACAAAATATTTATGGTAGAAACATATTCCCTTAACAAATAATTCCAAATTGAAGTAATAATTTTAATTATACATATTAAGACAAGACTTATTTTCCATTACCACCCTTTATTGTAAATTCTCTAGCTAAATAGAATTAATGCAGCAATCTCTTATACAGGGGGATTATAAACTTTAACCACATATAGCTGAGGTTATTTAACACCTAAATCAACCAGTACATTTTTTCGAATTCAGCACTTAGTTGGCATGAGACTTCCAAATTTTTTACGTTAATTCAATTAAATGTAGATAACTTTTTTGTTTCTTCCTAAATTTTCAGACAGGAAAAATTTACAATTGCGTGTGAAAAGTGGATGAAATATGACCTAGAAGAAAAATGTTTAGTTTAAAAAGTAGGTGTATGTACTTAAATTGTTATTTCTATTAGAATGATTTTGTAAATATTCAATTTTCCAAAAAAAATATATTTACTTATTTTTTGTAAAACAGAAGCTTGCCGAGAAACTGCAAAAAAACATAGGTTAACAATAACCCTAATTTATACTATTTTTAACCACTTTTTATCATCAATTGTACATTTTTCTGACTGGCAATTAAACTTGGATAGTTAGCTTTCCAAAACAACGAAGTTTATCACAATCGGATAGGAAACAAAAATAGTTATTTACACTGTAATGAAATATAAAAAACTTTGATGCACCGTCACTGTAACAAAGTCGAATCAAAAAAATTACTAGGTTTAGGCATTAAATAATCTGCTATATGTGGTGGTTAAAGATTTTCGCACATGTTTAGAATCAACCTGTATAGTATAACTTAGATATAGTAAATCCATGATCACTTGCTTTTAATATATAAAAATGGACATCTCGAAAACTTTTTGTATTTAGGTTTGATATAATGAATAGAATTATAACAAGTGCTTGCATATAATGATCAAATTTACAAAAAGAAATGAAGATTGTGATCGCTTATAATGAAGTAAGTTGTAAATATTTAGCATACTGATTGGCAGTTCCTTAATTTTTATATGTAATTCTATACTATACTCTATACATTTACTTATACATATGTAATTTGCATGTTTCGAGAATCTAGAATTTATTTAACAAAGTTTAGTAATTTTATGTGGCACATATTAAACTTTTATTGCTGGAATTAAGAAAATACTGTAATTATTTGAGGCTTTTGTGGTTCTTGAATTGTTAAGATAAGATAATTTTAGACTTAGACTGCATCATTGTTTAAGGGTTAACAGTCAGCATGATTAGGTAAGGCCTGGCCAACATATAATTAAGCAGGCCTTGGCGTAGCATTTATCCTTGTCTTGGAACATAAGGAGTAAGGAGAAACTATTTTTGTCCTGGTGAACAAGATATACTAAGAATAAATCCTTGTTCGTCGTTAGGCTGTAGGAGCTTTTATACACTTCTAGTTAAACAAATTTTAGCACAAATAAACGTGGTAAACAATTACGTGTAGTTCTTGAGAAGGTTTAGGTAAAAGGTTTCATTCTAGTTTTCTTATCTATACCTACGCTTATCTTAGTATTTAGCGTTGAAGAATTAATTATTTATATTTGTGAATTTGTGGTTATTATTTGAGTAATTAAAATCTACTAAAAAGTGGGTGTAATTGGAAATACCCACCGCTGGAAGTGACGAAGTTTAAGAAATAAAGAAGTAGAAATGTCGGAAGATACAACGACTTTTTTTTTTAAATATATAAATAACGATATAATCACAAATATACCTATCTCTTCTATTTGAAGTCATAAATTGTTTTTTAATGAGATTCTTGTTAATAACTCATAAACTGAATATTTTCCATCGCCACTAATTTTTGTATCTATGAAATGTCGATATATAAATCGATTTTTAGTTGCATAATTTCTCTGTGGGCCGTACACCCTTAAGGTACACAGAATTTAGACACATGACAGATATCTAACTAAAACAATTAAGACAAATTATAGTCCAGCCAGTGAAACAATATGTCGGTGCTGACTGATTGTGCTGGGTGTATGCCTGGATGACAACGCTTAGTCTTGGCAAGATGCCGTAAATGAAATATTTGATTAGCCCAAAAGTCAAGATAAGAAAACATTTATAATTTGAGAAAAAATAAAATGGTATCAACAAAACAAAAATAAAATATTAGGTATGGGTAATACGACAATGTTTAATGTGAAAAAAGTAGAGAACCTGTAAAATGAAATGTGAATGGTGCAAATGTGTTATTAGAAAATTTGAATTTTAACATTAAAGTTGCCAGTTTAGAACTAACGTTTTTGAAATTACCTTTATATATACTTTATCGGGGTTCTACTGTATCCATTTCTCGGACTCATTTTTTCTTTAACACATTAAAAAACATGGCAGTTGATATATTTAAAAGTTCATTTTCTCAGATACAACTGCGAAATAATGTTTTCATTTAATATTACGTATTTAAATCTTTAAACTAGTTAGTTTATTATTGGCGTCAAATAGTTAATAATAAATGATTGTTATATTCAGCACAAATTAGAAACTTAGGTCATATTGGAAACTCCGTCACATTGATTGCTATTAGCTTCAATGGCACTTTTCTGTGTTTCAATAACTATTTCTATGGAAACGTTTTCCAGAAAATAGATTTCTTGTAAACTTCACATTGTTATCTAATATATTTTCATTGTGTGGTCTAGGGTTTTTAGTGCATTTGGAAAACTAAAGAAAGATGATTTAATAGATATAATTGGTATAAACAAAAAACATAATTAATGGCTGCAAGTAGAAAATCCCGAAATTCGTAATTGTGACTTTATATATAGTATACGTAGAATTCTTAGGTGAGGTAATGATATATATTAAATTTAGACGACCAATTTAAGCATACCTACATAATTTTGGGACTAAGAATAATAACCTACTAATATGTATAAGATTATATAATCTATTTAACAAAAATGGTAACGTGAAGTTTGAATGTAACCGCTTATGCAGATAAACGTGAACTTTGATTATAGTTCAATTATGGAAAGGCCTTTTTAACTATTTGTGTGGTTTTTAAAATATTTTATTTTGCATATGCGTAACAATAATATGACATATTAAAAATTAATTGCAAATGTCAATAATTAATTTTAGGCAGCAGAAAATAATTTCAGATATCAGAAAATAATTTTAGATATTAGAAAATAATTAATTTTGGATATCAAAAAATATTTCAGATATTGGAAAATAATTTCTGTCAGAAAATATTTTTGTTATAGATATTATCAATATCATCTGTATTCAATACTGTTTTGACTAGTCTTAGACTATCATCAGATCAAAGAGCAAAATTATTTGCTTTTGAGCCTAATGATGGCTGCTGCCGAAACTGACAATACGGAAATAAATTTTTCCATAAAATTAAAGAGAAAGTTGTACCTGTAACATTTCTAGAAGTAAACATCGAATGTGACTTATCACAAATTGGTATTTCAAGTATATTAATGTGAAGTTGCTATGGCGCCATAAATTACCGCAGTAATAACTGTTGCTAATTAAATTAGAGGTTGGGCTCTATTAAGCGTTGTACAAAACCAGTGTCTTTACAATTTCAACAAAAGTAAAAATTGTATTGCAATAAAAGTCGACAATTATTATTTCTCCAATTTATGATTTATAATTTAGGAAAAAGTGTTACAGGCCTTGTTGCGGTGCAAACACTATTGCTAGCCTTCCTATAAAAAAGGTTAAGTACCCTAATAAAAGCAGCCTCGAAATTTCAAGTTAGTCACTACGTTGATGTCCTTTACTTGTCTAAATAACTCGCACGAAGTATCAAAAGTGGTCATCAAATAAAGGATGCATTTCCTAGCGTTAAATATTTAAAGCGGCCGCAATTAATGCATTAACATCATTAAAGCTTTAGATGTGTGTCAGCAGCCACTTAATAAATTGAAATTATGATAAAGTAAATTTTAAAATACGTTGATAATTAAAACGGCTTCATTAGGTACTCCATGCACTAATAATGGGCTATTGTTGTACCATTGAGCATGGCCTTGTCAAATTCCTGCTACGAATTTGTCTGAGCGTTTTAACATGCATCATGTGGCACAGTTACCTGTAAATTTTGCATACTAATCAGGGAGCCACAAGTATAAGCATGTGCAAGATGACACGTTCACGCCGGCTATGAAAATTTCCCGTTTCATTTGATATGATTCATTTCCTGTTGGTTTTATGGATTTTGCAGTTTCCATTTTTTGTAGGAATATTACTTCTATGTACCTATATGATTTATTATGCGTCATCTCCTTGATGGGATTATCGGAGATGAAGATTTTCATTTTTTAAGAATATAGTTCACCGCTGGTATAACATGAGCTCCAGTATATCGAGTGTTAATGTTCTGTTTTGTATGTTTATTTTAAGTCCTTATACACCGATCGTTCATCTTGGATACAACCTACAAAAAATAAATAATGTTCATCGTTGCTGGTTTATACAAACTTAAAAATATTTACTTCCCAGCAAAGTTTTATAAGGATTGTATTTCAAAAAAGGGGTAAGTGTATGAAATTTTTCTGTATTGGATGTTTATGTGCTTCATATCAAACCGCAAAAGGTTTTAGTACTTTAAATGATGTTTAAATTTATTGTGTTTTTCTGAAAATCACATTCTTCACGGGGTTGTTTGAATCAAATTCTTATACTCACAAAATATTTAATTCTTTATATTGTTTTAAAAATAAACACATCGAAAGTAGAAAAACAGTTAACGATCGATGAATTATTAAAAAAATGAGCTAAAATGTCATAATTAGTATGGACGTATGTACTTCTATATACGTACAATGCATTTCGGTAATGACAGGTTTGGGCTGCATATATTTTCTTGTTATATACGTAGCATTCGAGAAAATTAAAAAATATATTAACAGTTGTAATACTCCCATTAGCGTGGGTATTACCAGTAAAATAAAAACTTAAAAATGCTTAAAATTAAAAAAATAACCACTGTCATCCTCTATGAAAAAGCAAACACATTTGTGGTATTTTATATTCTCTTTTAAAACGCTTTTAGTCTTTCGTCTTACTTCTTTATGTGCTTTAAACCTTAAATGTCTAAGATCATGTCTGAAACACTTTGTAGATGTAAATATTTTGTCTGAATCTTCTCCGATTCTGGCCAAAACGCCTAAATATGAATAGGAATAGGAATAGGAAAAGACGATATAAAAGCTTGACCAAAATGTCGACCCTGTCCAAAATGATGAATAGTCGTAAGGGAAACTTTGTTGACTCCGACCAAAACTTCGAAATAAGCTAAGGACCAAAACGCCGACAGAAAAGTGTGACCAAAATACTGCGATAACAAAAATACCATATTGTCGTAAGGTATACTTTGGCGGTACCGACCAAAACGCCAAATTAAGATTAAGAGCAAACACCTACAGAAGAGTGTCACCACAACGCTGACTATGTCTAAAAGGCTGAATTATCGTTAGGGACACTTTTCCGATTTCAACTAAACGTCGAAATAAGATCAGGAGCAAAACGCCCACGGAAGAGTGTGACCAAACAGCCGAGCATATCCAAAATGCTTAATTGTCGTAAGGGACGTTCTGCTGACTCCGACCAAAACGCCAAAATAAGATTAGGACCTAAACATCTACAGAAGAGTATGATTAACACGCCGATCGTGTCCAAAATGCGGAATTGTCGTACGGGACATTTTGCCGATTCCGACCAAAACGCCGAAATAAGATTAGGACGAAACACCTACAGAAGAGTGTCACCACAACGGTGAGCATGTATAAAAGGCTGAATATCGTTAGGGACACTCTTCCGACCAAATGTCGAAATCAGATCAGGAGCAAAACGCCCACGGAAGAGTATGATCAACAGCCGAGCGTTTCCAAAATGCTTAATTGTCGAAAGGGACGTGTTGCTGACTCCGACCAAAACGCCAAAATAAGATTAGAACCAAAACATCTACAGAAGAGTGCGATTAACAAGCCGACCATGTCCAAAACGCGGAATTGTCGTACGGCAAACTTTGCGACTCCGACCAAAACTTCGAAATAAGATTAGGACCAAAACACCAATAGAAGAGTGTGACTAACACCCCGTCCATGTACAAAATGAGGAATTGTCGTAAGGGACACTGCCGACTCCAACCAAAACTCCGAAATAAGATTAGGAGCAAAATACCAACAGAAGAGTGTGACGAACACGCCAACCATGTCCAAAATTACGAATTGTCGCAAAGGACACTTTGCCGACCAAAACTTCGAAATAAGATTAGGACCAAAACACCAACAAAAGAGTGTGACTAACACGCCGACCATGTTTAATATTACGAATTGTCGCAAGGGACACTTTGCCGACTCTGACCAAAACGCCGAAATATGATTATGACCAAAACACCAACAGAAGAGTGTGACTAACACGCCGACCATGTTCAAACTGCGGAATTGTCGTTCGGGACACTTTGCCGACTCTGACCAAAACGCCGAAATAAGATTACAACCAAAACACAAACAGAAGAGTGTGACTAATACGCCGACCATGTCCAAAATGAGGAATTATTGTTGTACGGGACATTTTGCTGACTCCGACCAAAACGCCGAAATAAGATTATAACCAAAATCCCAAAAGAAGAGTGTGCCTAACACGCCGACTATATCCAAAATGCGGAGTTGTCGTACGGGACACTTCGCCGACTCCGACTAAAACGCCGAAATAAGATTAGAACCAAAACACCAACAGAAGAGTGTGATGTAACACATCGACCATGTCCGACACCAACAGAAGAGTGTGACTAACACGCTGACACTTTGCCGACTCCAAAATACGAAATTGTCATGCTAAAAAATCTGGCACAGAAAGACAACAACAGAGAAATCTAATTTATAGGCGGTAGCTATTAGTTTAGTCATTTATACGAAATTTAGGAAGTGGAGAATATTGTAAATGCTCCCATTTATTCATATGTCAAGGGTACAAAGGGTTGAGGTAATTATTTTTACATTCATAACGACAACTTTGTATATTTATAGGTGGTAGATATTAGTTTAGTCATTTATATGTAATTTACAAAATGCCGAAATAAGCTTACGACCAAAACACCAACAGAAGAGTGTGACTACAGGATAGTGTACGCCGATAGAAGACACTTTGAATTCGCATTAGTAAAATATATACAGTTTTTTAGCCGCAGCAGTTTTAATAACGCTAATGGGCCGACCTTTAGGTCATAATTTTGTATTGCTGATTTGATCCCGTTACGAGAGTTCGGCGTTTTGGTTTTAAATTATTTTGGTGTTTTGGTTGAAATCGGCAGATAGTCCCTTATGATAAATCGGTATTTTGATCATGGTTGGCGTTTTTCGCATAATCTCATCATTTTGGCGTCAGTCGGCAGTGTTCATTACGAAATAGTGGTATTAATGGACACGCAAGGTTCGGCGTCGACGCTAAGTTATTAATCTCTTTGGCGTCGTTTAACACTTCTTAGCGTTTTGGCCTTAGTCGGCAAAATAGTCTTAGAACATCAGTCGGCATTATGGACCTTATCGGCGTTTTGAACATTCGGCGAAATATCACAGACCCCATTTAAGTATTATTAAAAGCGCACTAGTAAAACCTTTTGTGGGTCGGTATGAACATATAAATCAATTTGAAACAATTTACTCATCAAAATATTACTCGTTATTTGAATTGTAAGCCTTAACAGCTGTTTTACCTAAAGTTTGCTTGGAGACAAATGTTTTCTGAGCACAAGTTAGAAAAGCAGAATAATTTTAAAATTTGCTTCGTTGTTTTCGAGGCGAGCGTTTGCTGTAAGAGGGAAATTAAATACAGTAAACATTGTTTAGTTCGTAAAAGCTCTTTATATCTGGGTTTTCTTTGTACCCTAGCTGGCTTTGAATACGTTAGACTGTATTGCTTTTGTTATCAAAGATATTGCTATTTTTGTGCTTACTTTCAGTGCGAGATAGTAGTTTTCTTATAACAAATACGATATATTGAATTGTAATATTGTAAATAATTTTTGGATTTTTCTTCGTATAACGAGCTTGTATTGGCAGCCCCGAAGGACTCGTTATAAGCGTGTTGGGCCGCATCATATGTTTACAACATGTGGTACATCTATTCTGATTCATTTCCTATTGGAATTATGCAGTTTTCCATTTGTTAAGAGATTTCCAGCGATAAAAATAAAAAATACCGTTCTATTTTAATTTCTACTGGCGGATATGTATTGGGAAAAACCGGGAAAGAGAATAATAACACACGTTTAATTTGTTTTAAAATTTATCTTACCTATAATAGAAATTTTATTGCTTACTGGTATTAGAGTAAATTTCACATAATAGCATGTTTTTGTTAGCATTCCTTAGTTAAAAAAGGCGAAGAAAATTGTAGGTTTTATAATTTTCTTTGTTATAGAGTGTAATTGTGACTGCTACGGCAAAAACTTGTCACGCTATTACAGTTTTAATATAATAGAATGCTTTTTGTTTGACTCCCATTTATTTAATTAAATTAATGGTTTTAAATAAACCGGGTAACCTTGAAGAACTTGATTGTTATTGTATAACGCGAATTACGTTGTATTTTTCTCCTTTCTGTCGTACATTATGCAAGTGTTTCTCCTTTACTCTTTGCAATCGTGCACAAAAACAATGTTTATAGTTTTTTCCTGATTTTTTAAACCCTCCTCATTTATGCCTAGACGTTTCACAGTCCATTTATGGACTTGCTTAGTAATTAGAGGAACTACTAAAGACGTCTGGTTAAACTAAGAAATTCCGTCAACATACGCGCGTTTCGGCGAATATTTCGCCCACTGCCGGAGCCTACTTAAATAGACGCCTACCCCTATCCACAAATTTGGTAACAAGGTCACTTGTGTTTGTGTGCAAACACATATGGAAGATGGTTCGATTTATTATATTAGTCTGGAATCATTATTATACTGCGACATAAATTTGATGGAGGTATATATCGCAACTTTGCTGAAATCGTGTTGGTGCATTCCATTCTAAAGTAAGGTATTTCATTGTAATGGTGACTGCTTTATCTTTGTTTAAATTATGAGTGGTTTAGCGATAGAAATAGCTGCGTGTTCGAACTGAATTCGTTAAAGATTTTTTACATAATTTTGGTGCTATCTGGTGTTTATTTTAAAATTATCTTATTATGGGAAATACCAAGGATGGTATTTACATATTGTGTTAATATGTATAGAAATTCTTTTGCTATTGTTTATCGCGTCTATTTGGATTAATGGAGTTCTCTGTAAGTTACACAACTATTTGTTTCACTATCCACGTAATCAAGGCGGGAGAGAGAAGGCGCAGAAGTTAAAACAAGGGAAATTTAGGAAAAATGAGGGAAAGAGAAAAGAGTAGAACGTTGCGGAATTAAGGAAGAGGAGTAAACAGCGAGAGGAAGTTTTCAAAAACTGTTTAAAACAACGCTCGTGTCACATATGCGTTTCTCGATTTTAAGGTGTAATAACCTTCGATAAAAATCTTTGGAGAAGAGTTATTTGCTGAAAAACGTAAAAATCCCTTGCCAACACAATTCCATTAAAGTCTTCAGGAAAACGAACCCGTTCTCCCAAAGGTGGCCTAGAATAAAGCGGTGTAAAGAAAGTTAATAAACAATTACAGGCCCTCGAAATGTGTTTTAATCAAACAGGAAACATTCACATCAAAACTTAACAGAGTTTTTTTTTCTTAAATACTACTATTTAGGAGACTTCTTCCTACGGTTTATTCTCCAGGACCTTTTTTTGGAGGACTTTTTCCTAGGGACCATTATTCAAGAGACTTCCTCCTTGGGTCTTATTTCAGGGTCTATTATTCAGAAGACTTCTTTTTCGACATTTTTGCGGAGCCTTATTACTGGTACTGTTATTCAAGATCTTTCTCCCTATGGTTTTTTTACAAAGATCATTTTCGGGGATTTTTCTAGGCACTAGTAATCAAGGGGCTTCTTCCTGGTACTTTTATCCAGGACCTTTTTAACCGGGGACTTTTTTCCTAGAAGCTATTATTCAGGAGTCTTACACCTGGGCACGTTTTCGAAAACCTTTCCTGTGGTGACCTTTCCTAGGGACTACTATTCAAAACTTCTTCCTAGGGTATTTATCCGGCGACTTTTCCTTTGAAGTATTACTGAAAAGAGTTCTTGCTAAGGGCATTTTATAGGGACTATTATTCAGGGCTCAGGAGACCTCTTTCTAGGCACTTTTTCGAAAACCATTTCTGCGGAGACTTTTTTCCTAGGGACTATTATTCGAAACTTCTTCCTAGGGTATTTATCCGAGGACTTTTCTTTTGAAGTATTACTCAAAAGAGTTCTTGATAAGGGCATTTTCTAGGGGCTATTATTCAGAACTCAGGACACTTCTTTCTAGGTACTTTTTCGAGAACCTTTTTTCCAAATACTTTCTTCCGAGGGACTATAATTCAAAACTTCTTCTTAGGGTATATTTTTCCGGGGACTTTTGCTTTGAAGTATAACTCAAAAGAATTCTTGCTGAAGGCATTTTCTGGGGACTATTATTTAGGACTCAGGAGACTTTTTCCTAGGCTCTTTTTCGAGAATATTTCCTGCGGAGACTTTTTCCTAGGGACTATTATTCAAAACTTCTTCCTAGGGTATATTTATCCGGGGACTTTTGCTTTGAAATATTACTCAAAAGAATTCTTGCTAAATGCATTTTCTAGGGACTATTATTCAGGATTCAGGAGACTTCTTTCTAGACACTTTTTCGAGAACCTTTTTTGCGGAGACTTTTTCCTAGGGACTGTTATTCAAAACTTTTTCCTAGGGTATTTATCCGGGGACTTTTACTTTGAAGTATTACTCATAAGAGTTCTTGCTAAGGGCATTTTCTAGGGACTATTTGGAGAACCTTTTCTGCGGAGACCTTTTTCCCAAGGACTATTATTCAAAACTTCTTCCTATGGTATTTATCCGGGGACATTTTCTTTGAAGTATTACTCAAAAGAGTTCTTCCTAAGGGTATTTTCTAGGGACTATTATTCAGGACTCAGGAGACTTTTTCCTAGGCTCTTTTTCGAGAATGTTTTCTGCGGAGACTTTTTCCTAGGACTATTATTCAAAACTTCTTCCTAGGGTATTTATCCGGCGACTTTTCCTTTGAGGTATTACTGAAAAAGTTCTTGCTAAGGGCATTTTCTAGGGACTATTATTCAGGACTCAGGAGACTTCTTTCTAGGCACTTTTTCGAGAATCTTTTTTCCAAAAAATACTTTCTTCTTAGGTACTATTATTCGGGAGTCGGGAGACTTCTCCTAGACACTTTTTGCCAGGGACTATTAACCCGCAAATATTTCCCTTAAATTCGTAAGACTTCACGCTATTTAAAGTTTGTGTAACGTTGTTGGACGTTTTGATGGCAGCAATTTTCGTTAAAGTAAAAGAGAGATGTTTGTTTATAAAATTATTTTAAAATATCCCCAATACTTTTATTACTTCATTAGATATTATTTTACATATAGGTTTAAATAATTAAAAATGTCTGATACACTGTAAAACAAAAACTATTTTGCTAATATACATACCATATTGTGAAGTTGAACTTTTTTTAGTGCGATTAGAAAGGTATTTAAAATAATACAACTTTAATTGTAATCAAAAATGTCTGTATTATTCTACATTATTGATTTCCACATTTGTCTTTTAAATTGTTTAATAATAATATAATATAATATAATAATAATAAAAGTATTAAAACACTTTAAAATTCAAG
>JABXWE010060744.1:0-17068 GCA_014611495.1 Limonius californicus
ATCTTGTGCCCTTCTATTCCACATTATATATATACATATAGTTGACAGTACCTTTAACACCGGAAAGATATATCATATATCATCAGCCTTCTTCAATCCATTTCTGGATGTAGGCCTTCCCAATTTGTCGCCAAGTTTCTCGATCTTGCGCCCTTCTATTTTCTTTCCAGTGTTTAAGGTATTGTTGTCTATTTTTTCGAATGTTATACCGGTATTCTTCCGTGAATCACCCAGTATATTATGCATATATTAAATAAGAAACACACATTCATGGTAATATTTGGCTGAGCATGTTCTTCCGAAATCCTAGTTAATATAATTTAAATTACAACTTTCTTTTCCTTAAAAGAAATTTAAAAGCATACAAAATAAGCTTGGAAACCTCGCCGTTTTGATCGTACGATACAGCTTCATAATTGTTCCCACTGCAGAAATGAAGTGTGTTGGAAAACTTGTTTTTCGTATTGCTAGAGTAAAACGTCCTGCCAATATTTTACGATAGTTACAATCGCTTTTCAACAAACTCTTCTTATTAAAATCCCGGAAGTATGTGAATTGGTAAAAGAGCCCAGCAATGTTAAAATACGGTCAGTCCGCACGACTTACAATGTCACAGCGAAATTAATAACAGCACTTTCATAGCCGTGAAATGAAATTTTTATGGCCTCTATTGATTAGGAAAAAAATCAATTCCGTTGTTGACGTAAACGTATGTAGAGGATCGTTAAACTTTACCGTGTTTAGCTATTATCAGCCAATTTTTCTGTTGCGGCTTATCTGTTACGTGGGAGTTTATGCATGGAAAATTGCTATTGTCAGTGGCAACTGCGAACAATAATTTGAACATATTCGCAGAAAGTTTTCTGATCAATATTTCACAGAAAGGCGAATAGAACAAACTAAATTATTGTCTTTTCTTGTATATCTATAGTGTGTACAAGGTAAAAAAGTTAACTCTGGGAATGCATTGTAGTGTAACGTATGGAAATGACTGCACGTTTGATATTTCTCATGAAATGCAAACAAATTGTTAATTAATTTTAGGAATTATTGTTTCTTAAGCTGTTTTATGTAACGGAAGTCTGTATTTTATTATTAAAGCGTTTAATTCTCACACTGAACTTGAAATATTGACTTCATTATGTGTTTAGAAACTGAGCTCTAACTTCTTCGAGATCCTCAAATACGCATGTCGTCGGCGCGGTGCTCACCAGCTGGCCCATATCATCAACTAGATTTTATAACGAAATGACTGATTTCATACTTAATTAATCTAATGTCACTTATAAAAAAATACATCAATCTTTTGCAATAACACTATTGTACCGCCATATAGAGGAGAATGAGTGGTGGTAGCTCACTTGGCAGAGCGCTCGTTTTCTGGGAATTACGTCGAATATGACTTGGGTACGACTTTCGAGCATTATCATCCAGCGTAAATAAACCTTGTACTGCAACCCACCATACACAACTTCCCAATCCGGTTGGCAACCGTGAGCTCTTAATGCTAAAGACCTATGAAATGTCTGTAGTTCTGAGTAGACGTTAAACTGTTAGTAGGTCCCATGTTTCTACCTTAGCGCTGAGGAGAAGCACGTGGCAGAGAAGAGGCCGGTGTCCAAAAGTAGGACGAAAGCTGTTGATGATGATAGATAGAGAAAACCTCTCCATTAAAGTGTCGCGGTTAAAAAATACTATGTCTAGACATATCCAAGAAAAGTTAAACTTTAAAAAATATAAAATCGTTAAGAGAAAACTTTTCGACTCGTATTTAATAATTCGATAACATATATTTTGCGTTTTTCGAAAATTGCAATGTTTTAGTTTTCAAACATCAAAAACTTTGTATACATAAATTACAATTACCACCGTTTTCATCAATAAAAGTTGCCTGAGTAGGCGGAAAATATTGAATTAATTTCCTCTGCAGATTTCTAGGACGTACAAAGTTCCTAGGAAACCGATCGATTTTTCATGCGGAACTCCCGTGAACTATCGGTGTGATGAAATGTTATTCTAATTTTAATACTTTTACTTATGTCATCCTCAGTACATCACCAACATTCCCTGTCTGTAAAACTCCAAACGACGAATTCAAGTAATTGTTGTCTTTGTGTGCACTACGTCACATAAGTACACTTTATATTCGCGAGCTACTTTCTATTCGGTCTAACATAATCGTGACTAATTTTACGCAACAATATTTTGTTAATTGTAGCGACACTTCCAGGTTATAAGCAATTACACTGCGCAATGTAACGCAACTTAACTGTTAAACGCTTTGTTGTCCGCTGGAAGTTGTAAATGTAATAGTACAAGATCATTACGAGACTATTCGATGATTATTTATTATTGCTGCGTAATAGGAAGGCATAACATGTTCTTCGCATGTTATTGCACGTTAAATTTATTTACAGTTGCTTGTAAAAAATATTCATTTAAATCTACTTAAAGGTATCTAGCTTTCTAGTACTCAGCAATTTTTGTAGGTATTACTGTATTTGTCCGTATTTTTAGTTTAAAGCATCTAACGGGGATTAAACATTTTAATTTATAAATTTCTCTTGACTACTGTATTCTCGTCGCTAGTGTTTTTGATTGCTGTGATTATTCTTTCTGGCTGTTAGTAAATTAAGATCGTTTGTGTGAGCACACTTTTGGATTTAAATTCAAACTTTAATTGGACTGTGAGGTTGCAACCAATGGATCCCTTATTTCTAAGCAATAGATTGCACAATATCGTTAGACACCCAGTATAGCAGGCTAAAGGCACTAAAAATTTCGAAATATCCAGGATTGTTAAACTCCATTTGCAGTTGAATTTAGATAAAACATTTTCATTTATAAATTTTTACATTTTTCTTCTAACTGTAATGTTTTCGTCACCGTTTTTCATTGTTTTGGTTGTTTCTTTTACCTGTCAGCTAATTAAGTTCCTCTGTGTGAGTAAAGTTTGGATTCTAAATTCTCACTTCAATTGGACTGTGAGGCTACAGCCAATGGATACCTTACTTATTAGTTACATATTACATATTATCGTTAGACAACCACTACACATAGCTAATCTTCTTCCAGTGATTTATCTCTTACGAGACGTAGCGATCTTCTCTCCTATGTCTGCGTTGCGCGTTAAAAGTGCCACAGACATAGATGACCTACAGCTTAACGTGGGCCCCGAACCACGAGAAGTGTAAACACTTCTACTCCAGAGAAAATGTACTAAACTCTATATGTTGAGGATTGAGCTAGAACGTCAACAAATGCATGTGTTTCACTCACCCGAGCGCGCGCTGTGATTGGTCCACGCTAGATAACGCTAATGCCTCATTACTTAAGGATCAATTGACGCTCAAAACCTTTACTTTGTACTCGTAATTACCGGGCTAAGTTTGTGTACTTTTTGAGGAGTGCTTATGGGTTTTCGGAGCGTTTGTATTGTGCCTGGTGCTTATTTTCCTAAAATGGAGCACAGGATTTAACATGATGCACCTATTTGTCAACCACGCATTGGACTACTTAACAGCGGATTGTTTTTACGTCAATATTTGTAATGCAGATGTCTCCATAAAACACCTTTACTTAAAAAATGGTTCTTTTTAGAACCACCAACTCCTCTCTAAAAGAATTCTGACGGCGCGAACGTTAATTTAGAAACGCAAGGAATATTACGTAAATACATATCCGATAAACCAACGCACCTGTCAAGCGTTTGTTTACGTTCTAGCTCAATGCTCAACAAATAGAGTTTAGGCAGAATACCTCGCTGGTTTGCCATATTTAAAATCCCATGTTCCGGTACTGGGAATTGGAGCCAGGATGTACAGCGTAGAAGTCTAACGCGCCAACCTCTGGCCACGTCCTAATGGGACTAAAAATGTTCAAATTACCAGAATTTTACCATTTGTAGTTGAATTTAGATAAACCACTTAAAATTTTAATTTGTTTTTAATGTTGTTATGTTTTTGTCACTGTGTTTCATTGCTTTAGTTATTTCTTTTACCTGCCAGTTAATTCAGCTTGTTTGAGTGAGCACAGTTTTTATTCTAAACTCCAACTTCAATTGGACTATGAGGCTGCAGCCATTGAATCCCATACTTATTAGCAACAGATTACATATTATCCTTACACAATCGCTGCACGTGACTAATGGTACTAAAAATTTTCAAATAACTTTTATGAAAACCATTTGCAGTTGAATATAGATAAGACATGTTCATTATAATTTTTACATTTTTCTTTAATACTGTAATGTTTCGGTCACTGTTTTTCATTGTTTTGGTAATTTCTTTTACCTTTTAGCTAATTAAGTTCCTTTGTGTGAGTAACTAAGTACCAGCGTGGTATTCTGCCTAGTAAGTCTTCTCTGGAGTAGAAGTGTTTACACTTCCAGTGGTTCGGAGCCCACGTTAAGCTGTAGGTCCTCTATGTCTATGGCACTGTAAACGCGCTACACAGGCGTAGGAGAGAAGATCGCTACGTCTCATAAGAGATAAAGCACTCTTAGAGGAAGAGAAGTGCGAGTAAAGCTTGGATTAATTCTATCTTCAACTGGAATGTGAGGCTGCAGCCAATGGATCGCCTACTTATTAGTTACAGATTGCATATTATCGTTAGACACTGTAGATAGCTAATGGGACTAAATGATATGCAAACAATTCGTCGAAGCACTTTAAAATTATAAGCCTTCTATGTTTTCTCTTATTGGATGTAATAACATATATATGAGATACATAAGCCAAAATATATTTATATAAAGCAAGTACATAAATCAAAATTACATTTATGTCCTTATATCTTAGACTTCAAAAACGTACTCTCTAACTGAAAAACAAAACTTAAACATCTAGGGCACCAAAATTCATTTAAATACGGGAGGTATATGACGTCACGGCACCAAAATTCACTTAAATAAGTGAGGTATGTGACGTCACTCTGGCTACGTGTGAAATCAACATGTCCGCAACGCTTGCACGTGTGACTTGGAAGTTCTGCAGCTTTGAAAGGCGGGGACAAAGGGCCGCAGATGACACAATTTATAACCATTATGCCAAACCTTCCGTAAATTTAAAAATTCCCAGAAACTGACATGCAAACGTTGGGAACCCATGCCGCCAACAAGATAAATCAGTTTAATTTATAAATGTATACATTTTCCTTTAATGTTGTAATGTTTTCTTCACTGTTCTTCATTGATTTGAATACTTTTTTACTTGCCCTTTAATTAAGTTCGTTTGTAAGAGCACAGTTTTGGCACTATTCTTCAATTTAAACTGTGAGGTTGCAGCCACTGGATCTTCTACTTATTAGCAACACATTTCAAATAATGGTTAGTCACCCACTACACCTGACTACTGGTATAATAATGTTCAAATGTCCAGGATTTTACAACTCTATTTGCAGTTGAATTTAGATAAAACATTTTAATTTATAAATTTATTCATTTTTTTTCATGCTGTAATGTTTTTGTCACTGTTTGAGATCGCTTTAGTTATTTTTTTACCTGTCAGTTAATTAAGCTCGTCTGTGCGAGCACACTTTTTCTGCAACTGAACTGTGAGGTTGCAGACACTAGATCTTTTACTTATTAATAATAAATTTCATATTATGCTTAGTCACCCACTGTAGGTGGCTATTGGTAATAAAATATCCAAACCACTAGGATTTACCAACTCCATTTGCAGATGAACTTAGATAAAATATTTTAAGTTGTAAATTTCTATAGTTTTCATTGATGCTGAAATGTTTGCGTCACTATTTTTCAATTGTATTTCTTACTTGCAAGTTAATTAAGCTCGTTTGTATAAACTCCGTTTTGGTTTTAAATTCCACCTTCGGTTGGACTGTGAGGCTGCACCCAATGGATCCTTTACTTAGTAGCAATAAATTACAAGTTATCGTTAGTCACCCAGTATAGCAGGCCAATTGAATTAAAAATTTCCACTTAATCAAAATGTTACAAACTGCATTTGCAGCTGAGTTTAGCTAAAACATTATAATTTGTAAATATCTACAGAAGAGGTTAGTAGATTAGTCTGGAAGAGATTAATATAAAGTTAAATAAATTAAATGATGTAGACACGAAAACCGAAGAAATTAACAACAAACTAGATAAAATAAGTAACGAAGTGGAACAAATAAGGACACAAAATGAAGAATTAAAGAAGGAAAATGGAAAAACCAAGATAGAACTAAATTCACAAAACATACGAATTGAAATACTAGAAAAGAAGATACGAAAGAAGAAAATATTAATACAAGGAGTGGAAGATAAAATTAACGGACCAGATATAGAACTAAAAGAAAAAATGAGAGTAATCTTCAGAGAAATAGAAGTCAACATAGACAGGGAAAAAGAAGTACAAGAAATTAGAAGACTAGGAAAGAAGGAAGAAGAAAGACAGAGGAACATACCAATACTGATAGAGTTAGCAACACTGAATAAGCAGCAGGAGATAATGAGGGCCGCAAGAAACATAAAAAGCAAACATATCTGGATTGATGAACACTACCCAAAGCAAATCCTCAAAGAAAGGAAAAACCTAATAAAATATATGAAAGACGTAAGAAGCAAGGGATGAATGCAAAGATCTGATACAACAAACTACAAGTCGAGGATGAAATTTATACACTGGAGCAATTAGAGAGGATGGAAGTAGAAGAGGAAGCAAATAGGAATTCAAGGGACAAGCAAGAAAGAGGCATACGAATACAAGGATAAAAATCAGAAAGTAAGAAAGATAACTGAAAGATCACCCCAGAATATGGGAAACGAAGAAATAAGGAAACACATGAGAACAATCACTTAGACTGGACGACGTACAAAAAACTAGATAAAGAAAAGAACAGGACTGCAAATGAATTAAACGACCGCTATGAAAATAGAAAGACAGAAAGGATGAAGGAAAAAAGCAGGGAAACGAACAAGAAGTGAAATAAGGAAAATAAAGTGTAAAGATACACTTAAACAAATACAAATAGGGACTTGGAACGTAACGTCGATAACAGGAAAGCAGTGCGAGTTAATAGAAGAAATGAAACAACACAAAATTAAAATCTTGGGTTTAAGTAAAACAAAGAAAGAAGGATCAGGAAATAAACAGTTAAGAGATAGTTACAGCCTATTCTATTCAGGAAGACACCCAGGACAAAGAGCAAAGGAAGGGGTAGGTATAATAGTATCAGAGGAACTAGACAAAAAAGTAAGCAAATTCGAAGGAGTAAATTCAAGAATAATGGCACTAGAGTTAGAACTAGAAGGAAAAGTTAACATGATACAAGTATATGCACCTATAGAAGGTTCAGAAGAAGAGGAAGTATTAAATTTTTATACAGACCTACAAATTTTAATGGATAAAATTAGAGAAGAAAGTGACCAAAAAATAATCATGGGAGATTGGAATGCGAGAATAGGAAACGATGTTAACAGGGGACTAGGTTGCATGGCAAAATATGGAGAAAAGATAGTCAACAGGAATGGTTAGAAACTAGGATCAACCAATAATACATAGATACACGTTCATAGCGGAAGAGAGAAACGCCAAGAGCATAGTAGACTACACAGTATATACACAGGAATTGAACGATAGACTACAACAAATTAAAACAGTACCAGAAGCAGAAATGGGAACTCAACATAGACTAGTAATGGCAACAATAAAAGACACGAACATAATAATAGAAAAAATTAAAGACTATGAACGACTACAAATTCAGAGAAGAAAAGAGGCACCAAGAAGGAGTAGGTACTAAACTATTTCAACAGGAACAACTCAATAAAAATTGGACATTAGAAGAAAAATGGCAGACCTTTAGAGAAAAGCAACTAACGCAAATATGGATGGAGAAATAGGAAAACTGGAAATGGAGGTGAACATCAATAAATGTAAAACAATGATAATTAATAATAAATCGGAAGAGGAAATAAGAGAAATTGATATTAAAGGGATTAACATGGAAAAAGTGACAGCATACGAATACCTTGGGAGCGTAATATCGGAAGATTGGGAGGCAGACCTAGATGTAGCCAACAGAACAAAAAAGAGCGTAAGGATCTATTACGCATTAAACAAAACAATATTTGGAAAAAGAGAAATAGACACGGAAACGAAATTAAGGGTCTACAATGCAATAGTAGTACCAATGTTGACATACGCAAGCGAGTCATAGGCAGTGCAAGACAAACATGAAGGAAAAATCATTGCAGCAGAAATGAAATACTTTAGAAAAATTACAGGGAAAACTAAGATGGACAGAGAGAGGAATGAAAATATAAGACAAATAGTCCTGCAAAAAGCAATTACAAAGAATATTGAGAGGAAACAACTAAATTGGTACGGTTATATACTAAGAATGGACCAAAACAGACTAGTTAAAAAGATATTACAGACAGGTAGAATGTGGAAAAGAAGAACAGGAAGACCCAGAAAAAAATGGCTACAAAGAATAGAGGATTTAGGCAGACAAAGAGGAAAGACGAGAGAAGAGATGAAAGCATTGTCGATGGACCGGAAGGGATGGAGAAATTGGGTCAAGAAATCGCAAGACAATAATCCGACACCCTAAGGGTATAAGAATTCTAGAAAAAGAAGAAGTAGAAGAAGAAGTAGAAGAAGAAGAAGAAGAAGAAGAAATGTCTACAGTTTTCTTTAATGCTGTAATGTATTCGTCATTAATTTTCATTGCTTTGGTTATTTCTGTTACCTGCAAATTAACGTGAACACAGTTTTGGTTCTAAACTTTAGGTTCAATTGGACTGTGAAGCTGCAGCCAATGGATCCTCTACTTCTTAGCAACAATTTAGATATTATCGTTAGTCACACAGTACTGTATTACAAATTTTAAGGCATCTGAATTTTCTAAAATCTATCTATTGATTTTAATTTCCGATAATTACCATATACATTATTTGGAGACAAATAACCAGCGAGAACCTTCACAATTCAGAGAATATATTTTATGTAACAATTAAGAGAAAATTTGAAATTTCTATGTATAGAATGCTATTTTTCTACGATTGAGCTTTAAATTTTCGAAAAAGAAGGAACACAATTAACAGTTTGTGAAGTCCGTAATTAATTACGACCTTCAAACATGTACAGTTAAGTAATTGATTGTTTCTAAATCTTTTAATTGGAAAATTGAGTGTAATTAAGCTGCAGTCCTCTATAATTGCAATTATTTGCAATGTTTTCTACATAGCGGCGAAGTTACACCGAAAAACAAAATGAGAGTGTCAAAACCTTTTTATTATTTAATATCAGCTATTTTGTAATAAAATTGAAACGATAAACTGGCAATAAAAAGTGATTAGTAGCAAATTAGTTTATTATTATAATAGTTTTATGATTTAATTATCTAAATATATAGAGTTCACTCACCTAAAATTACAATTATAATTCTGATTATCCGGTTTGCAGAATAATTTGAACAAACAACACAAAGCTGATAAGCCTATTAATGATTTTTCTAGTTCAGACTCACACCTTATACATGGTGTATCGGCACCAGGTGCAAATATTTAACCCAGTAATAGATTGGCTCAAGTAGAATTCAATGGTACTATTCATTTTTCAAAAATCATTAAGTTTATTTTTTTGAATTAAAAAATAAACTAAAATTTTGTTTGAGAACTTCTGATGATACATAGAAAATGCATTTAAGCTGTAGAATGTTATTACCTAATTGTAAAGTAAATCCAAAGTGGCAAACACGTAAAAACTTGTCTGGCTTGTGATAAACTACGGCTTCAACAACAGACTGAATAGAAATTACTGACCTACCTAATAGTATTGGTTTATAAAGGTGATAAGAAATTTTTTTGCACTTCTACTCTCCTTTACATAACATGTCTTTGAACTCAAATTTTTGTTATTATCCTGCGGTACTCAAACAATTTTGGGTCAAATTTTCAATTATTATTTTCCCATATCTTAAGGGTCCCATTGCCAAAGAAATATTTTTTCTAGTTTGTATATATTGTAATCTACCATCGAATTTAATATTTGTACCTATTTCTGATGCACTCCGTATAAAACATTATTTACTGAACGAGAACTTGAATTGATACTAAAATTAAAAGAATTTCATTCGGCGAATAGTCTTAACTAGCTCTCATAATTGTTAACTGAAGAATCGGAATCGTTTGTTATACTACTGTTGAAAATCAGTCCTAAAAAGTAAGGCTTTGTTCAAGGTTATTATAAAATACGACCAGCTGTTTGGGGTAATTCAAAATAAAGTAAAGTTAGAACCATAAAACTTTCTTCGATTAGATTTCCATTGTAGTAGTTGTGTGGGAATCGATAAAGTTAATTAAAAAAAGATAACCTTGCCAATGATTTTTGACAAAACATATAAAAATCAGTAATGAAATTATCAATTTTTAATTTAAATTAATTATAAATTCCCAACGTCAGTAATATATTATGATTGACAAGTTGATCTTCATAGTATTTATGAACAATTAATCAATAGTTGTTATGGCAACTGGGTTTGATGTCTTGTGTAATTTATACCAGGTGTCAAGAAATAAAATAATAGCAAACAATAAGCGTGGATGGTATACGTCATTTTGGTTAATCAAGGAAATACTAAAACATCCATAAATTAAACACCACCAAAGTATTTATGTAACTATACTTTCGTGTCTTTTGTTTCAAATTCTTCCTTAGTTGAGGGAATGTAACATCCAATTAGATGGTTGTAAATTGTAGGTTAGGGTTATTTTACGTGATTCCCTATTTTTGTTGCAACAATACATATGACTTTGTAAAACTGTAATTTAATTCACAATTGTTATTCAAAGGTTCAAAATAAGCGTAACGATTGAAATTAGGTTAGGATTAGGACGTCAACTTTCAAAACAGAAGTCTGTCATATCAATTTACGTTATAAGAGCTTTGCTATGTAGAACAAGAAGAGTTTTTGTACTTGCACTAATGGTTATACTATCACTTTGTAAAGTGATCGGGGAAGATCATTTCCGTTCAAAAAATTGTTTTATATGGAGTTACCGAACGGTAGAAAGAGATAAAAATACGATCCTAATGACTTGAAAAACAACATAGATATAAAACGAATTGCATTTTAAAACAAGTTATGTTGTATTTATGCTAATAGCCATATTATAAGTCATTAATTATTTTTGATAATTGCTGGTATTTCTTACTTTAAAACGGGTAATGCACGAAAATTATGACGCCATTTAGTGGGGAAAAACTTAAATTACTGTATTTGGAGAGGCATTTAAAAAGGTTTGATGTGACGTCATCAAACTACATACACGTCATTGTTATAAGACTAGATATCAAAAGATAATAACAGCTTTCATAAAAAATCTGGAGATTATACATTTTTGCGGTAGTAAATAGGAAATAATATAATAAGCGATAAACGTAGTTGCTAGCGCAAATACAGAGTCATTCAACAAACTTGTATACGAATTTACTACTACTATCTATCCTTTGTTTGCGGTTGAATAGTGGCAACGATATTGAGTTTTGTATAAGGAAGCGTTCAGCAACTTCCTGTCTCAGAACTTAATTTGTTTGCTACTATTCAACTGCAGAGAAGGAATTAAAATTGCCATATAAGTGTTAACAATCAGAATCACTCTGGTTTACGATGTATTTGCAAGAATGTAATGATTTAACTGAGGACTAGGGACGCGATATTTGGACTGAACGTATTGATACAAAGAAACCTGGACATAAGCAAAGATAAAAATATTTAGGATTTATTGACTATGAAAAAGATGGAATGGCTGAATAGAGAAGGTTAGACATAGGGGTCTAACAAAAATCCTTAGAAATCTCAAATGGAAGTTCAGATGGTTGATGAAATGAATGTCACCAATGCTCGTCAAATTGTAGTCACACGCCATCCTCGACGAAGCACTAGGAGAATCTTCACCAGGAATAAACATTATCGAAGAGATTATAAACCAGCGTTTCCCAAACTTTTAGGTTTCGCGGCCTCATTTTTAAATATGTTAATATACACGCCTCCCTTTCTAGCAAGACCGAATCCCGAACTTTCCCTAGTGCTGCAGAATGGTGCAGAACTTGTGTCAATGGGGACAAAACGTATTATGCATGTTCAGTTACGTTAGTTTAATAGTAAGCGTAGCAGCGAGTGGAAGCGTAATATTTCGTTTGTGTTCTGTCGCACCTGAGTGATTTAAAGTTTGCACAAATATTTTTCAAGTATGGAAAAATATTTAATCGGGTCAAAAAGTAATTTTGAGCGTGCAAGTACATATGCGTTTGCAGATAAACAAACTGCCAACACTCCCAAAGCAAACACTATGAAATATTGTAACGAATATTTGAATTTTGGTTTTATAGATAGAGTCACTTGGCGCCATTGCATGATACCTACTCACTTTGAAGGAAATCAGTTCATGATTTCATTTGGAATTATCCATTGTAATTTCTGTTGGAAATTGTATACAAACGGGGCCTTTAAGGGCACGACTGTTTTCTTCAATGTGCGATAATATGGGCGCTGACCATCGACACTATTGTTTTATTGCAAATCTTCGTATCCATTATACAACGGGTCTTTGAGCGTAGGTAGGAAATATAAGCGATCCTGAAAGAAGAAAATCACAAAGATGCCGAGAATGTTATTGACGAACTGTTCATAATTAAACTGGCTTATTTGACAGATATTTTTGAAAAATTAAATATTTTAAATACGTATTTTCAAGGAAATAATACTTATACATTACAAGTATCAGATAAATTTAACAGCTTTTCGAGAAAATTGGCCAAATAACATAAACAGTGAAGATACAGAAATGTTTATTAATTTAAAAACATTTATTAACAATAGCAAACTAAGCCATACAAATGTGCAATGTTTAGATTCATAGAACATCATTTACAAACGTTATCTAAAACATTTAGAAGTAACTTCTTTGAAAATGATAGTCTTCTGACCAAATACGAGTGGATAACAAACCCGTTTGAAGTTACACTTACAGATTTATCCTTGGAAGAAGAGGAACAATTCATTGATTTAATATCAAATGCAAAAGAGAAGAGACAATTTTCGTCGATAACCATTGTCGAGTTTTGGATTAACTCGTAAGAGGAATTTCCAGCGTTATTCAAGAGAGCTATGTAGATTATATTGCCATTTCCTGCATCTTATGAAGTGGGTTTCTGTGCAGTAACTTGTATAAATAACACACACACACACACACACACTTATGTATATATATATATATATAAGTATGTATGTTCAGTTAACAAGAACATTGTTAAATTATTGAATTATTAATCTTTATTTAATGTACTCATTAATTATTTAATAACGTAAGCATGACACAATACCATTTCGGTCATGCACTAGTTTATTTCATTGAAAAGAATGCAAGTAATACGATATTATCCAAGCTTGCATTGTCATAGGTTACTTTTAGAGATTTAGCATATATGGTTTGAAATGTACTGATATTGCAGGTGACGAATTTAAAGTCCAGTTTAATGGATCAAAATTATTGCTGATTGAACTGATAGAATTTGTATATAAACCAACGAGTTTTTATGTAATTTGTCAGTTCTTTGAGTTGCATTGACTAAGTATGCATTAATGAATGAGTCCAGTCTGGCTCATTCGCTCTCTGAATTGTACCATTAGGTGTTATTGGTTTTTAATAAACATTCTACAGTAAGATCTTGTTTTCACTTACTTGGGATTTACGACCCCAAGTTTGTTCAATGTACATTATATATGCAATATGTTGTAAAAAATATGCTAACCATTAAGCATCAAGATGTTTTATATTAGTTTTTTATACAAATTTCCGTTCTACTATTTTTCTGCTGCTCTCCCCCTATCCCCACCCCCACAGTTTGAGAAACGCTGGACATAGACAATAGATGCTATCCGGATAATACGGTGGTGATGGCCGATAATCTGAAAACTTGATTAAAAAGGATGAACCCTGCAAGCAACAATTAGTGTTTTAAAATGAGCGTGAATAAAACAGAATACCTAGTGGCAAGCAAAGCACCCCCAAGACTACCTAATGTTACCATTAACAACGATTCGTTGAACGCGTTAGCAACTACAAATATTTGGGAACATGGATAAACGAAAACAACGATCAGACACAAAAAATCAACACGAGAATTGCTACTGCCAGAACAGCATCTATGAAAATGAAGAACTTATTGTGCGACAACATTTTAGACCTTTCCTCAAGAATTCGGATGACAAAATGCTACGTATTCTTGGTCTTGCTGTATGGTATAGAGACATAGACTCTAAGAAACATTATCTAAAAAAGATATAATCCTCCTGGGTACACAGGAAAATCCTGAAAATACCGTTGACTGCGAGAATAACAAACAAGGAGGTCCTAAACAGAATAAATAAGGCAACTGAGATAATGTTTACTACTAAAAGAAGAAAGCTCGATTACTTTGGCCATTTTAACAGAGTGGAAGTATAAAGTTTTACAATTAATTATGGAAGGCAAAATCCAGGGCCGAAGATGGGGGGGACGACGAAGAATATCATGGATGAAGAACTTGCGTCAATGGTTTGGTTCCACTTTCCTTCAACTTTTCGATGCAACAGCATCAAAAACAAGAATTGCCATAATGATAGTTAATGTTTAGAGTGAGATGAAGAAGGATTTAAAAATTCCCTAAGGGTAGTAATAGTTTTGATAAACTGCTGAATCATGATTTTGAGATCCTTCTGAAAATATGAATTACATTAAATACCCCAACACTGTAAAAGACTTGGGTTGAATGTAACCACCGATAATTTCTAAGAATATCACTTCTGACCTTAAATTTCTTTAGTTGGAGCTTAATTTAAAAAATTTTATTTTTATTTAATAACAATGTTAGTAGCTTTTCAGAACAATACTTAAAAGCTTTTGACGATAAATCTACAACCCCAAATTCATATAAACGCAACTTCATAGATGTGTCATAGATGGCGCACGTTCAGCGCCAAAACATTGTTGCCAACTTGGTAAAAATCCAGTAGCTTACAGTAAAATAAAAAATATTTTCTATTATTTGCTTCTTGTAACTGCAGAAATGGAACAATATTGTTGTCAATTAGATTTAGCCCAACTTAAGAAGCTCAACGGAAATGTATTAAGAAAATTAACACCAAAAGTGCATTATTGGGATATTTAATGATCCGCCAATCAATTGAATATATTTGTTTGGAATATGAATGAATTTGAGTTTTTTAAAACGCTGTTTATGATTTCTCGCTAGAAGTAATTTTCCTGCTTTTAAATGAAAATGATGTAAATCACTTTTGTAATTACTTCCTACCACGTAATTTCCAGTTTTTCATTCAAGCGTTTGTGAATAGTTTTTATAACTACTAAAGACGAAATAAAGCTCTTAATTCTATTAGCTTTAGTTCATTTATAGTTAAAAATTATATAAATTATGTTTATAATTACTTACTATTATAAATTTTATGCAAGAATTTTTTTAACTGGTTTTTATAATTATCTGCTAGAATCTGCTTTCGGGGGCATTTGTTTAAAAATATTTAATTGTTTATTTAATACTACACTAAAACATTTCTGCATGTTTTGCTTTTTGAAATGTGTATTAGATATCTTGAAAGTCTTTGGTGTGAGGCAATTTTGAGGAGTTGGCAACACTGCACCAATGAGAAACATGACATAATCAAATAATGGTTTTCGAATATCTCTTGTCATAGTTACCCTAACAAATTCTGTTTGATATTAGACTGTATAAGAAGTAAAATTTGCCTTATTTTATATTGTTTATAAAAAAGCGAGGTAAACGGGACGTGCTAACTGCGAATCCAGTTTATCTTTGTTGCAATCGACCTGGATTAACGAGACTGTAACATGTGAATAAGTGCGTACAATTGCAAACAATGGAAGAGTTAATTATAAATTGTATAATCGCAAACTTGAAACATAACAAACTAGTCCAATTAGTTTAAAAAGTTATATTTAGTTGTCAGCATTGATTTGTTGCCAATAAAATTGCCTTAATTGAACAGAAAATAATTTAAATCACTTGGAAATTATTGCAAAGCGCGGTTACAAAACTTTGCCAATGCATTAAGCGTTGCATCAGTTGGTCCAGATTAATGGACCGTACGTAATTAATTCCAATTACAACAGTAGGGAAACGAAATTGTGGACTGCATTAAATTTTCTATACCTGAGATTTAACAACAGCAATTTAATAATGTAACTCGGGACGTGATTATATGTTGTTGGCCCCGAGTTCGATTTGCAGCCGATTCTGCGATTCTCCACAGGAAATTTCCAATTTGGAAGTACGAAGTACTTTCTAGATAAAATCCTAATCGTCACGAACATCGCATTTATCACGGTGTATCTGTAATGGTTATCGCGTAGCTCCAGATAATAAATTTGTTTTTTGGCGACCGTTATGAATTTCTAGGATTAGGAACGCTTGCCGTTGATTTATCCGCGGAAATTTCCTAGTTGTAACCACAAGTCATTGCCCCTCAAGGCTTTCACTTTTTCATGAACATCGAAGATTTTCCAAAAAAAGGAAACTGAGGTTTCTACTGGCACCATCCTTGTTTGGAGGCCGAATTGAGCCGTTAATTCCAATGAAACCAACAGAAAGTTAAGGTCATGAGACGGTAATCAGTCTTAAACAATTATATTAAGAAAATTCACAACAGAGTGAGCAATAAAGTAATGCTCTTTGTGCGGCAAGGTTAGTCTAACGCTCTTGCAACACGAACGACTTTCCAACTAAGTTGCAACTATTGCAAAATTAAAACAGTTGCGATTTCAACCGGTTTGATTTTTCTGTGCTTTCTGATACTGCGTTATTTTCATGCTTAATTGGAATGTAGTGTGCAAAATAAAAGCAGAACAGGACCCATTAAAACATTATTAAGTCCTAATGTAACGAACTGCACGATTATTATTAATTACATTCAATATCTAAAAGTTGTTTATGCCTTTTACAATTATTTCAATATTAATAGCGCTACTGAAAATTACATACAATTACTGCACCAAAATACCTGATTAGATGATCACATCACGATTATCTAAAAATTA
>JABXWE010060745.1:0-16025 GCA_014611495.1 Limonius californicus
TATCGGTTATCTTCGCTATACGCGATATACCAGGCGAATGGGGCACCGAGCACATTGTTCCCGATTTGCAGTCAACGTTTGAATTTGGACTTTGGAGCGCTGTTTTCGCGCAATCGCGCGTTTGAATTCAAAGACGAAAGTGACGTTTTTGCAATGATGGAAGTTAATTGTGTGCAAAAAGATCGACTGAACGCATTGGCGGTCCTATCAATAGAAAAGAAGTTCGTCCAGTCTATCCAGGATTTTGACAACAAAGTTATAGACGTCTTTTCCAGCATGAAAAATAGGAGAATGGATTTTATGTACAAAAAATAGGTAAGTTTTTTCTTGTGCCCACCTTCTTTCTTAACTCACGTGCCGCCACTGAATATCAATGCAAAAAAGTACCAAGAAGCAGTGCTAGAGGCGAAACTGTTGCCTACATTCCAGGATTTGTACGAAGCAGATCCACTAAAGTGCATCTTCCAGCAGGACGGAGCACCATGCCACACCGTCAGGAGTTGCACGAAGTGGTTCAGTGACCACCTCATAACTGTCCTGCCTTGGCCAGGCAATCATCCGGATTTAAATCCAATAGAAAATCTATGGAGAATTCTGAAAGTAATGGTATCACGAAGAAACCCAAGCAACAAGAGAGAGAGCTGGTTAAGGCCATCATCCAGGCCTGGTACCACGTGATTACACCGGAATATCTGCAACGTCTGGTGCAGTCGATGCCTCGACGTATGGAAGCTGTTCTAAAAAACAAAGGATATCCAACGAAATATTAATTGTTGTGTACTTCATTTCGTGTGTTAAAATTGTAATTGTGTAAGTGTGTCTATAAATCGACTTTTTATTTAATATTTTTATAATTGACGCCTTAAAATTATGTAGCAGTGATAGAAGTAAAACCTACTTTCATTAAAATATAAAAGATAAGTGATTATAAAGTTAAAATGGTGAATAAATGCGAAATTTAATGAAATTCTGAAAGTATCCAGAATTAATTCCACTAGTGTAGATTAGAAGAGCATCGGTTACCAAAACAGACATTCAATTACAGTCCAAGAGGCAGAAGAGATGTGGGAAGACCACTGAATAGATGATAAAACCAACTATGAAAAGGAGCCGGAACAGATCTAAATGAATGAATGAATTTAGATTCCTTACTGATAACGTTAGGATCTATATTTAATAGCGCAATTAAAGGGCACTTGGATAATATGTTGGTTTTGAGATTCTTTTCATTTGATTTAATTTCATAGATAGCGTGCATCTACATTCGGGGTCCAACTTTCTTTAAAAAATAACAAACATTGTTAATACAAAGTATTTACTGTTCGTCTGTACATACAGCCATTTTATTACAGTATCACTTAAATTTTATCGTTCCATCATTTCTTCGCCCTTCCTATATTTTTCTGAGAGTTCTAGAATTATTTTAGATTGTTTGTTTGTTACCATTTTTTAATGTGACATTTACCTTTTTATTTGACTATTTTGTAATTTACACTGTGTATTTTTAATTCACATTTTTGTATACAGCTACGCTTTGCTTCATTTCTGAAAGTTGTAATTCGATAGCTACAGGATTAGGTTGTAAATATTAATCGATTAATAATTAATTAACTGGACCTTGTATAATTTCTTTCCAGCAATGATTAGTGTATTAATAGCGCAAGTATGTTTATGCGGCATATTTTCAACACTCTGTAAATTAAGAACGATTCTGAATTCTACGTACCGAATTTTTAATCTTGATTCTAAAACCGTAGGGAAACTCTCGAGTCTAAGAATTAGATAGCAATTCTCCATTAAAGAACTGTAAAACGATATAGGATTTCGATTCTCCATTTAGAACTGCAATCAATTATGGTTTTTGAGTATCGGATTCTATTTTAGATGCTGGAGCCGCAAAACAATAATTAATTGTAAGAAGAATTGAATTTGGATTTCCAACTTCGGAGCAATAAAGAAATATTCGATTCTGAAAATCCGATTTCGACAACGTTTTCCTTGTTTTTTTACGAACTTTAAAACTACAGGGTACGTAATGCCTGAATACAAAAAATGTTGTGGAAGCGACTATGACCTCCCATTCGTCAGATCAGTCTTTTAGTTCAACTATATACCGCCGGCGCTGGTGTCGCTTTTTTAACGGGAGAAACGGTCAACACAAAGTCACTTCCGTTAATTAGAGTGTCTCTTTTTGCTTCCGTTTGATGGCAACGCCGTTTTCGCAACTATTTTGATTTGCATTAAGAATAAAATTGTGCCGAAAGTTTAAGTGGCTGGTAATATTTGCTGTTTACATATCATTCCCGCTACTTTTTGCGATCGTTACCGGAGCTTTCCCGTTGAAGATGTAAAAGTTTGATTCAGTTTAAAGGTTAAGATGTGTTCTCGAGGCATATTATTAATGGCGCTAACACATAAAAAACGTAAGAAAAGATCTATTTGTATCTGCAAGTAAAATAAATTTCTTTGTTAATCCACAAAGTAATTTGCCCGTTTAGAGTTTACACAGAGTCTTATATAAATGGTAATTCGAGGTTAACTTTAATTCTTTGTTAAACTAAACAAAATCACATCAAACTTTGTTTAATAATTAACAAAATGCCATTAGAGCTATCAATTTAATACGATTTTGTTTCGCCTAAAGGCTCCCCTACACAGGCAATTATATTGCTCAATAGTTGATTGTACAATTGAAAAATTTGATACTGCGCAAAGTTATTGTGAGTTTATACCATATATTGTGTAGATTGTGCAAGTATTGTGTAAGTGAGATGGTGCGTGTGGCACGATGACAACAACAACTTAAGAGCGCAAATTTCTGTCGGAATTTATAAATTTTGATCGGCAGTATCCGATGTGCGGTAAGGAATATTGCGATAGAAATAAGAAGAATGAAGTTTATAAGATTTTGGTAAATAAGTACAAGGAATTTTGGCGAAAATGCAAAAAAAGATAAGGGGAAAAAGTTAATAGTTTTAAGTACCAGCCTTTGGACCAACAACGTTTTCTGGTGTTTTGCAAGCAAAACTTAATACAATACGCTTCTCCTTTTTTCGAGACGATGATGATCCTATTAACTCTGTTTCCAGAACTCAACTGAATATTGCGCAAAAATATTGAATCATGTAGGGAATACACAACTTTGTGCAATACAGTTGCGCAAGCAGAAATTGCGCTATATTATTGCGTGTCTAGGGCGGCCTTAACAAAAATTTAAAGTTATACAAGACTGGCGGGTAATTTATTTTAATACAGTAACATATCTTTTCATGTACATACGAAGATCTTATATGGGTTAGTTTAGTTTGTTGATTGCAAAGATGTTTACAAATAATGTTACATTACATATGTCTGTAACAAAATTAGAATAAAGCTTTCTAAATTTACAAATAATCAGAAATATAACCTCCTCTCGTTCATCATTAGAAAATTTTTAAAATGTTACTGTCGTTTCTAGTTTATGTTAATTATAATGCATACTATCAAGTTACTCTCAGAATTATAATTTTCCGTACAAGTTATTCAAACTTCAATGGTCAAGCGGATCCCAAAAAACATGTAAATAATTGTTAAAGAGCAACTTTCATGCCAAACACTTTCAAATAATGTTAAGTTACATTGGCAGAATTAAACTTAGAACAAAAAAACTTGTTTTTTCAAACTGCATTTATTCGCTATTCAGTCTTGCATACATTTTATAATTTTTTTAGAATTTCAAGAATATTTACGATAATACTGAATCCCACTGCAAAAAGTTATACTTTAACAGTAGAAATATACATGAAATATAGGGTTATTCAAAAGAAAGTCAACGGATAAGCAAACTAAAAACACATTTGTGTACGTAAAGCAATGGGGTTTGTTCATCGATGTTTTTTTTTTAAATATTTTGGTTATCATTAGAATGAGTTGATTGATAATCATTCAGAAGTCATTTTCGTGCTTTTAAATTTTTAAAACTCGCAGTTTGCTGTGTTTTATAGATATTTATGCAATAAGGGAGATATGAATATATTTTTTTTCCTGTGGTTGACATGGTGCGAGGGCCTCTGGCCCGAGGTCTGTAAGTCAACGGAAGGTACAAAACATGAGTATCTCCCGTAGAGCATACATATTTTATTTTAATAAATGCTAATGTTAATGCATTACGAAAATTGTTTATTAAAAACTTTCAAAATACGTTTCAAAAATTTCATTCTAAAAATAAAAATATGTCAGCAAAATCAGGGGTTGTTTAAATGTATGGTTGTTTAGACATTGTTTGTAGTTGCATGGTTACCATGAGATTGACGGAGAAATAAGCAAAGAATCAGAAGTGAAAATTTACAAGTCAGTCATAAGGCCAATACTGACATAAGGAGTCGAGACAAGACCTGATAGAGTTGACCAAAGAATTGCTGTTTAAAATTTATGCAGCTACATTTTCTGCGGTGCGTATTCTTAGCATGGCGTCATCTGGTGGTGTTGTAAATAATTATTTTAGTTTTTTTCCTAACCGTTAGATGACGCTTAGCGGGTTCGTAAAAAGATGGAGAGTGATCCTGTAGGAAATACGAGGCTTGTTCAACTGTAACCCATCTTTGATCAACTTAGCCTAGAAAACAAATGCAATAATTCAAATGATGTTTGTTAATGTTAGTAGTGTTTGTAAGCAACACATTCGTAAGTTTCTGGCGTTTGAATTTGATACTGACTTTTAAAACTTCGTTTCTGAAATGGCGCTTGCTGTTGAAAATCCATCCAAGTTTGATCAACGTGGGGTCCTACAATATTTGTGCCGAGGGTGTGCAGCCATTGCAGATTCATACGCGAATGCAAGCACTGTATGGTAATGCTTGTATTGCGTACCCAAATGCGAAGGAATGCTGCCGAAAATTTAAGAATGGACAAGAGGGGACTATAGATGAGCCGCGATTAAGTGCACGGTGTACTGCATTAACAGAAAACAATATGACATGTGTGGAAGGCCTTATTAGAGAAAATCATCAAATTTCAATTAGAGAAATTTCAGAAATTGTTGGTGCGAGCGTAGGATTTGTCCATAGTATTGTTCGTAATGTGGGTTACAACAAAGTTTATTCGGAATGGGCTTACCTCTGCAATACCTCACAAACTATAGGCAAAAAGGGCGATGACTTTATTCCGTCAATAGTTGCTGGGGACGAAACTTGGTGCCATTACTACGAGTCATCCAGTAAGTTATCGTCGATGCAGGAGAATCATTCAAGTTTACCACCACCGAAGAAGTCTAAAGCACAACCTTCTGCAGACAAGGTGATGTTAACATTTTTTTTCGACCATGAAGGACCCTTGTTGATAGAGGTTAAGGAACCTGGAAAAAATGCCAATCCAAATCTGTACAATAAAGCGTTGAACAAGCTTCATCAAGCAATAAGACGGAAACGTCTTGGAAAATTTACGCGTGGAGATATTTCACTGCACCACAATGCTAGGTCTCATGTTGCTAATGTGGTAAAAGAAAATCTTCAACGAAAGAAATGGAGGGTTTTAGAGCATCCACTTTATAGCCCGAATCTATCGCCTGGCGATTTCCATATTTTTCGATCGCTGAAAAAGGCTATAAAAGGTTGGCATTTTGAGTCTGACGCAGAAGTACAGATAGCTGTGGAATACTTCTTCAATCAGCAGCCACAAGATTTCTATGAGCAAGGTATACGTCGGTTAGTAAAACAATGGGATAGGTGCCTTAAGTGTGACGGTAATTATTTGTAATTAAATTGCTGAATAAATTTTCTATAAAGCAAAGATGGGTTTCAATTGAACACACAACGTATATTCTATGGTTCTGCTGTATATTGGGCTGCGTCTACCACTTTTAAGGTAGGACAATTAGCCGGTCCGCACTTACCTATAACTTGGAATTTTTATACGTGGTGATTACTATATTTCGTAACAGGTAGGTAACCTACACACACTAGTAAAATTTACATTTTAAAATAAATAAAAATTGAAGTAGTTACGTTGGATACACTAAGAAACTATTTACTAATAAATAAATGGCAGTTTTGCAATAGGCACACTTACAATATTTATGTTTTATATAGTTTAAACAAATCAAAGACGGAGATAGCCAAGACAGCATAAACATAAAACAATGAAATTAATTAAGAAAATAAATTAAATAGAAACAGAAAGAAAAACATTAATTAACGACCTATTAATGTTCAAACTGTTGTCCACCTTCCTGTTCACATAAGTCAATTTGCCGCGGACGACAATTTCTAACATGATTCATTAATTCTTTCACATATATCTTTCTGAGTTTTTACGGGAGTTGAAGGAGAAGTGGGGACCAACGATAAAGTTGTCAACGATATCACACCACACATTTACAGTAAACATTCTTTGAAAGTGTGCTTGCCGAATCCAATGTGGGTTATGTTGTGAGTAGAAATGGCAATTATGTATATTTACACACCCACTGTTATATATGTTATATATATATATATATATATTTCTTAAAAGCAGCTTCTTAAAAATTGGCAGAAATTCACTTGACGAACACCTTACAGAAGAGGATTACCCTCTTCTGTAAGCTGTTCCACTAATGTGAAGTAATAAAGACGAAATAGTTTCACTTTTAAAATGGTATTTTCTGAACTTTGGCTAAAGCCTACAGGTCTGGGAACTGCTCGTTGGTTTATATGGGGATTAACAGTTACTTGTTCGATGATTGCCGTTTCAGTTGTACATGTCGTTGTCTCACTTTTGGCTTGGAACTCTTTCCATATTGCCGCAAATTTCTTTCCAAACGTCTAAAGGCATTATGTGATGGAAGGCGTATATCCGGGTATCTTTGTGAATATCGTCGTACATCTAGGCCCGCCGCCCCTTTGTATTCTCCGGAAATCAACATAATGTCCGCTTTCTCGCTATTAGAAGATATTGAAACTGATTGATATTACCACAAGGATCTATAAATATACAAATCAACAATTTTGTACAGAAATTTGTTAAGTTTTGACCAAACAGTCATTGCATTTGTCTGACCAAATGACTCTTACTTGAAAAACATATTTTTCATGTCTAAAAAGAAAAGTTAACTATGCATTTCAAGCACATGCGAGAGTTATAGTTAACCTACTTATTACAAGATAGAATGATCGCAGTGTATATTAGGAATTATTTATAGACACCTTAATTCCGTTTAAGTGACAAAATGTTTCATGTAATATCGAAAGTTTGATTAAATATCATGAAATAATAATTTTTTAGAGCGACAAACCATATAATGGTTTGTCATTTTCCTGTCCGCCGCGGGGCTTAGAACTGTCTATCTGAACGCTAGAAAACGAACTTCGGCAAATGTGAGAAGCAATATGTGTAATAATAAAAGTTAGTTGGTAATAGAGTCGTGGCATTGTCCTGATTTTGAGAAAATTAGATTCATTTTGAGATTGGGGTTGTACGCATTATATTCTTAAAAGATAGTAGTTTGTAATAAGGCGAAAAAATTTCTGTAAATTAATTCCATACATGTTGTAGAAGTAGATTGTTTTTACCGTATTTTTGGACTACTTTTGGCATTTTTTTAATCAACAAGTTCTTATGATTTTTTGATGATTTTTTCAACTTGTTTCAATTTTATATGTTTTCTACTGGATATTGAAAACCGTATATTGAGTCAGTTTAGTAGTCCTAAATCAACGTCGTAATCAAAAAGTAAATGTAACTTTTTACATCGACAAGCTATTATATAGTTTCCTTGTTCCTCCTGGGTATTGGGCTGAAAAGAGAACTGCTGGAAATGTAAAACACAATACGTATTATATACCACAAAATAAAATGGTAACCGACTCTTGCCATTATTCTTTTCGTAAGAAAATTAGATATTAATTAAGATTGGCGTTGTGGTGATAACGTGCTTAAACGATGATGGTTTGTTAAGGGTTAAAATATTCCACATGTATTATAATTGTAGATTGATGTTACCGTATTTTAACACTACTTTTGGAAATTATTTTATTATATACGAGGGTAGGCTGAAAAATAATGCACACATGCTTGTAGAGCGCGAACAAGAACAAATAGCAAGATCGGACAAAAAGTACATTAAAGTACAATTCGTAAGTTTCAAAATCATATATTTATTCTTCAACATAGTCACCGTTAAGGCTAACACATTTCTCCCAACGTGTAACAAGTTTTTTCATTCCGTCTGAAAAATTCTTCCGATTTTTCTCGAATCCAGGACTTGACAGCTGCCTTCATCTTATCATCCGAGGTGTAATGATTACCCCTGAGGTCTCTCTTGAGTAGAGAAAAAAAAATAAAAATTGCAAAGTGCAAGATCGGGGGAATAAGGAGGGTGTGGAATCGGTTCAAACTTCAGGTTTTGCAGAGCCTCTCCAGTTGCACGCTAGGTGTGTGGACGAGCGTTGTCATGTTGCAAGATTATTGGCGCCAGGCTGCCTCTAACACGATAAACTCGACGTCTGAGGTGTTTTAGAGTCTGCATGTACTGAGTAGAATTTACCGTTGCCCCTTGTTCCAGAAAATCGGTCACATAAGCTCGGCGGGCATCCCAACATACAGTCAAAAGAGGTTTTTTTGCGGATGGTTGTGTTTTGAACATTTTCGCCTGAGAAGAAGACGGCTGTCGATATTCAGCGGTCTGTCTTTTCTCTTCCGGGTAGTAATAATGGACCCACGACTCGTCCCTCGTCACAATATTCAAAAGAAAGTCGTCTCCTTCGTCACGGTAGCGCTGCAAAAGTTGCTCGCAGCATTCCAATCCACGCTGTTTGTTCTCGTCTGTGAGACGACGTGGTACCCATCGTGCACAGATTTTACGGTATTCCAATTGTTCAATAATGCAGCCGACACGTTCCTTGGATATTCCAATATGGTTTGCATTACGCTTTTGAGTAATTCGCCAGTCATTTTGAATCAAATCGTCGACGAGTTTGCGATGTTTATCGTCTGTGGAAGTGATCGGACGTCCGCTGCGTGTTTTATCAACAATTAAGGCTTTTCCAGGCTCGCAACCACGAAATTTTATTACCCATCGATTTACAGTAGACCTATCAACAGCATCCTCACCATAAACAGCCTTTAAACGACGAAGAATCTCAGTAGGAGTCACTTTTTCAGCAGTTAAAAATTCTATAACAGCACGCTGTTTAACTCGCGTTCCGTTTCTCGAAATACACTGCATGAACGCAACGACCTCAAACTTGCGCATGCGTATTGAGGGGGAATGTTACTTCCACATGCCACCTGGCGCGCTTCTGAAGATCATTTCGCTCGCGCTCTACAAGCATGTGTGCATTAGTTTTCAGCCTACACTCCTATATTTTGAGATATCGTTTTACCTTACTTCAATTTTGGATGTATCATCTATTAGTTAAAAGACCCGGTAGTGAAAATGTCGCATATCAATGTAGCTACGGCGGCAATAGAAAATGCTTATTTTAACTTATTTTGTCTGAGTCACTATGGTAAAAGTAACTACTTTTATAATAATATGTTATAATAAAAATTACTACATTTACGTATAATCTGTGCAACACTATCTTTTTAATACATACTTAACATAACTAAGCTGTCAATTGCTTCGTCTATACGGAGACTCACCCTGTATTACGCCAACCTTTTCCGTGGTATTTACGTGTAAATTGTGATGGAAATTTATAACTGTGTTCTATTTAGTAAATATGAGTGTACCCAAAACATGAGGGCTGTGCACGGATGAGCGCAGTAAATATTACGCCCTTTAAAGAAAACGCTTGTTTAAAATTGCCAGATAATGTTTTAAAGAGATGCCTGTTCTGTTAGAGATTACAATGAAAAAGTTAAAACAATCTCACGAGTAAGATTACAGATGTTAATTTTTCTGCAAACTGTGCACCATTTCAAATAACATGAGTGCGCGAGGGACACCTTCATCAAACTAAATTACCCGGGGAAAAGAACCGGAATCTATTTCAGCTCATCATTCGAATTGCGCAAACTAAACATTTCTATCTCCCTTATAGGTTACAGTTAAATTGACACCTCAATTTCCTTAATGATGAAGATCTGGACTACGAAAAGATCAAACCAGCTATAAGTTGGCTAACGAGTTGCTGAAAAGCCCTCTAATCAGCTTGGGATAAATGATCGAAATGCTAATCTGTTCTAAGCAGATAAAACCCAAGATGGGAAACAGAAAGGTGTCTTGGATATGCCAGATTTGTAATAATGATAGGTGGAGAGAACTTCCGAAAAGATTTCGTACTATGTATAATATCAGGAAATTTATAATTTGTTGGTAGACTTAGTAATTGACACACAAAATTGTAATAATTATATCACAGCAGTCGCCGGATGTGTCAACTGGTAGTGATCGTAAATACGAACAGTGACTTCAATAAAATATCGGCGACATTGTCGTCTATTACAAACAGTATGAAACAATTCATTATAGTAAACTGCCTTAATAATAATAGTTATTCAACTCATGCGTCAACGTAATAATTCATCAATCGTGTTTTAGCATATCCTCTTAATATACCAATAAATCTGAGCTGTAAGGTGCATTCCCTAGATTTAGAACCACTTCAGATTATAACCTACTGTTGTACACTAGACTTGTTTTATTTCTGCCATCCTCTTCTAGAAAAGCGTTTCCAGGTATAAGGGCAGCTTAACCTTGGTGCGTCGTTCGGGTCCTTTTCGACCCAATTGCTGCTTTATTTATCGCCTAAGCTTTTATTACTTGTTCTAGATATTTGAGCTCTTAGGACTTTAGTTGTAGTTAATATAGCTTCAAGATTTTGTAATTAGCGGAAAAATATTTGTTTCTGTTTTTTAGTAGTTTAAATTTACACACATAGGTTGTTTGGGTCACTTTTGTCCTCCTTTAAAACCCGAAACAAGCTGAAACTCGCATAATTCCGTACAGGGCGGTGTGAGTAATGGCAACAGGTTGAGACCTGCATGTAAACCTCTTCAGTATATCTTATCCCACAGTGCTTGTATATCGTTCAGTGAATGTTGAATCTTAGTTCTGTGTACGTCTTGTGCGGAGTAACTTTTTTTTATTATGACTTCAAAACAATCAAAATATGTGCCTTCTTTGACCCAAAAGTAACTAGAAGAAGCAATTGATGATTCAGATGAAGAAATATTTGATTTGCAAGATTCCTCTGATGGATGGGATCCATCTGACGAAGAGAAGTGCTCTGAAATTGAAGATCATATTTCTGTTTGTTCGGAAAGTGACTCAGAAGAGGAAGAACCAAAAATTTCAAATGTCACATCCGAAACTATGTTATCGAAAAACAAGCAAATTGTATGGTCCTCTGAACCTCCTATACGTCAAGGGAGACTTGCTACACACAACGTTCTTACAATGACACCTGCACTTACTAGGTACACCACTTCGAGGGTGGAAGACGAGCTATCTGCTTTTATGCTTTTCTTTCCACCGTCAATTGAAAAACAATTTTTAGAAAATTCAAACGTGAAAGGTCGTCGAGTGTATGACACAAATTGGAAAGATTTGGATGGGCAAGATTTATATTCCTATATTGATTTATTGATTTTAGCAGGGGTTTTCAAATCTCGCAACGAATCGACAGAAAGCTTATGGGATGCCGAAAAAGGTAGGAGTATATTTCGTGAGTTCTATTTCTAGAGTAATAAGATTTGACAATAAACAAACACGAACTGAAAGAAGAGCCCGGGATAAATTTGCGGCTATTAGGGAGCTATGGGACAAATGGGTGGAAATTTTACCAAAATTGTTCAATCCAGATGCAAATGTAACCGTTGATGAACAATTGGTTGGGTTCAGAGGCAGGTGCCCGTTTAGGCAATACATGCCCAATAATCCTGCTCGATATGGAATTAAATTTTGGGTATTATGCGACAATAACATAGCGTACGTATGGAACATCCAGCCGTACCTTGGAAAACTTCCTGGAGGAGTCAGAGAACAAAATCAGGGTATGCGGGTTGTTTTGGACTTATCTTACGGATTGAAAGGCCACAATATTACATGCGATAATTTTTTTACCTCATATGAACTAGGCCAGATTCTACTCAAGCGAAATATCACAATGATTGGTACAATGAAAAGAAACAAAACTTGTATTCCACCAGAACTATTACAAATGAAAAATGTACCAAAAATGTCTTCAAAGTTTGCATTTACTTCTGATACTTGCTTGGTCTCATACCTTCCCGAAAAATCGAACAAATGTGTTATATTGCAAAGTACATTACATTCGGAAAAAGCAGTATCAAACCAAACATGTAAAAAGCCTGTAATTATACTAGATTACAATAAAACAAAAGGGGCAGTCGACACCTTGGATAAAGCAGTTATGTGTTATACAGCAAAGAGGAAAACAAACCGTTGGTCACTTATCGTATTCTATAATATAATTGACAATGCCTACGTTTTAATCTTGAAAGTAACTAATAGTTGGGGTTCAAAGATCGTCGAAAACGACGACGTTTTTTAGAAAATTTGGGCATGTCGCTGGTAAAATCACAGATTGAAAGAAGAAAGTACCTTCCTAGAACAAAAGCCGCAAAGTAAAATCTGCTACAGCAAATGTTCAAGATAAAGCAGCTTCAACATCAACTCAATCTAGAAAGAGGAGCAGATGCTATATGTGTAAAAAAACAGACAATAAGTGCTCTAGTTTGTGCTGCAAGTGTGTAAACTATTGTTGTAAGAAACATTGAGAGCAAATATGCACACAGTGTTATAAATAGATATAACGATTTTTTTGCTTTTATAAACTTACTTTTTCTTCTGGCAATTATAAATTTCATTTAAGTGTTCTTTTCTTTACTAAATATTCAATTTTACATTCCGCATTGTCTATTTTGCGTATACGTTTATTCTTAGTTCTTGCCTTTGTTTTGAAAAGTATTGTTCAATTTTCTTTTACGAAATAAATGGTTGCTCTTTGTACACTATAGAATGTTTACTTTAATAGAAAAAAGAAGCTAGGTGATATTAACCAGTCATTTTCACGTAATGGGTCGTTTTGGACCCGGACACCTTATGTGTGTAGACAAAACGAACGACGCACCAAGGTTAAGGTATGTGATTCCGCAGGTCGGAATTGCCAATTTTTTTTGCTGCCGAAGATTAGACAGTGGCGGACTTACTGATAGGTAATAAGTAGTCTAACTTGTAAGACCGCCGAAAGACCGCAAAAATCCACCAAAATAAGCAGGTTTGATTGAAACTTACTTTAGCTATTTTCATACTTTTGACTGTTCTTAAGTAAATATTTTCTACGTATTTTCGGGTTATTAGCTTTTGACATTATATTATATAACATTAATTATTTATATTACGTAGGTTAAGCATTAGATATTATTTAATATTAATTTATTCTAGTTTATGTACATATAATTATTACATTATAGACAATTTTTCCTTTAAACCCGTTTTCCTAAATAAATTGTACGGGAAAAAATAATATCTACAATACTATATAATATTACACAACCTCTTGATTTAGACTTAGACTATACGAAAATAAAAAATGCATTTGTAGTTAAATTTAATATTCCAAAATGTAAAAATACAACATTGAATACTGAATAGGTATTTAATAAATAAATAATAAAAATAAATAAATAATTTCTGAAAATAATTGGTCTAATCTACGCTTTGGGAAAAGAAGTCTAGTTTCAACATTCCATCACATGATATTTCAATAAGTCTTTTTCATGTTTCTCGAAATTTCAGCTTGTTCAACGGAATTGTGTAAAAACGGATTCAGTATCCATATGTGATTGTCATGTATGGTTTGAATATAATTGGGGAAATAGTCAACGAGTTGTTGTTTTAAAATTTGCAAACTATTTTGTATATCTGCTAACACGTACATTTATTTGTCATATTATCATCCTTAACTAAGTATTCCATGAGTTCTTGAACGCATTGGATGAATCACACTTCTTTCTTCCAGTTGAAGTTGGTCAGAAGTCAACTTTCTAGATAAATTCGTTAATTTTTAATATGTGTGTTATCCTGTTAATATATATTCGCGTTGCAAACTGCCGTTCAGAGTGTTTAAGTGCTCGAAAATATCAGCAAAGAAAGTCAGCCTAATAAGACAAAGGGAATTGAACAATATGTTCTCATATTCCGGTTTCTCATCTTGCAGGTACATCAGAGGTTCCGCTTTTAACTGGAATTCTTTTTCAAGATGTTACCCCTCGAAAGCCATCTTATTTCTGTATGATAAAGAAAATTTGCGCATGAAAAACCCATGACTTCACAAATCTTTTGAAAAATACGAGTCTGCAATTTCAAGACGCAATCCATTTCAGAAGGTAAAGATTTTGTTAAATTGTGTATTATTATTAGTATTATTAAAATATTTGATGGATTAGCTTCTGGATGTAAAAAAAACAGTACAACCATATAGCACTCGGCAGTACCTCTTATAATCTGAGATTAAGACCAGATCCTGTCCTTACCTTGGTGCCAGCGGTGCAGTCAATCTCGTACTTATTAGTAATTTGCTTGATAGTGTCGAATAAATATTTTCCGGTGGTTTTAACAAATGCCATAAATTGCGCACCGTTATCCGTGAATTCGGCCATCTGTAATGAGAAGTACGTGCACTGCACTTATTCCTCTTTAGATAGTATTATTAGAGAGGGGTATTGCCTTCAGCTTGTCAGCCTATTATTCACCAACTATTATTTGCACCATTCCAACAGCTGCTTGTAAAATTGGATCTTCAGCAATTGTATGTGGCTTACTGGTTTTTGCAATGCAAAATGCAAATCGATAACTTGATAGTAATGCGTTTTCATTACATTGAAGACAAAAAACCCTTTACTTCTCACAAAAATATTTTCTACTCTAAATGTACATTTCGACTGCTAAGCAGTCATCATCAGTAGATTAAAAGAAAAGGTAATCCTGCGAGGAATGCCTTCCTCGAGCTAGCGGGAAAGAATCACAAACTGGCCAATTTTCACAGTTCAATTTTCACAGTATATTGAGAAATCATAAATACAAGTCATCTTATAATTAAGTCTACTTATATAAATACATCTCAATGGCTGTTTAGGAGTTTCCTCCTCTTCAGCCGGTCCTATTTGAAACATTTGGTTAAAAAAAAAACAAAAAAATCTAAATAATTACATGATATAAGTGTATGTGTACAAAAAGAAAAAAAGTGATAGCTAAAAAAAATGTTAAAAAAAAGTTAAAGTTATCTATAGCATAGTGCGGTGTCCTCCAGGATGTCTTGTAGTTCTTCTGGTAGTGTTGTTGCTTCGCCAAGAAAAATTGCAGGCGGATGCCTGAATTTCTTCTTTGGCTTCCTGCGGGGGATGGTCCGGGTCCTCAGCGTCCTCATGGCTTCCTCGCGATTCTGTTCGATGGTCCTCATCACGTACCGGTTCCGGAGAGTGGCGAGGCGGCCGTCGATTGGGGGAATGCCGGCCAGGTGACAGACTTCCTCCGATGGATGGAAGCGGTCTAGTCGCAGCATCCCCCTTGCGATAGCCCTCTCCTTAGTCCGGAACTGCGTGATGTGGGTCGGTGTGGCGTTGCTGAAACATGAGAAGCGGTAATCAATTACTGGTCTTATAAAGGTTTTGTAGGTGTGGAGAAGGGTACGGGAGTGGCAACCGGGAAGGCCGCCGCGGAGTCTGGATAGGAGTCCGCTACGCCGCTGAACGCAATCGAGACACCTTCTGACCTCCGCGGACCAGCTAAGAGTTCTCGAGAAGATCACTCCTAGGTAGGTCACGGTGGAAGAGAGGTGCAATCGGGTGCCCCAAAGGTCCAGCTGAACGTGGCGGGGATATTGGCGGGGTTTTTGGGAGTTTGGATGTCGGAATAGGATGGTTTGAGTTTTGGTGGGATTAGGACGGACCCTCCATCGTCTGAACCAGAGTTCGATTCTGGAGAGTTCCGCCGAGATTAGGCGAGAGGATCGGGAACTGGAGGTTGCAGGAGCCCAGAGGGCAGTGTCGTCCGCGTATTGGACTAGCTGCACCGCCGGGTTGAGGGGAGTTGGGATGTCGTG
>JABXWE010060747.1:0-22373 GCA_014611495.1 Limonius californicus
TAGAACTCCTTCCAATACTTCCAATAAATACTCGTATAAAACCAAGAGTTTATATAAATTATAGCTTTGTATTGATGCAAAGTATTATCAAATATACCACTAATGCGAAAGTACCGCATAACCTCGCTAATCCGGACAGATTAAATTTTCCATACGTCCGGATTTGCTAATTCTACCAATTATAAAGACATTAAAAAAGCTACACGAATAAAGCAAAAAATATTTTAAATGAAATCTCATTATTTTTATAAGCAAATAGTAAGACTATATTAATACAGAATAATTTTATTTACTGTAATAACTAATTTTTTACTGTTTTGTGTTTTCTTAAAAAAGTATACTAGCTTTTTCTTTCAATCTTCTTAATAAAACTACATCTTGCATTAGAATGGTATTTACTTCTGTCCATTGAAATCATTTAGAAAATGACGGAACAGCATATATTTGTACATGATTTTATCGCAATATTTTTCTACAAACTCACATTCAGAATCGATAGCATTCATCCCATTACCGTCAACTTTTAACGTGTCTGCAACTCGATCTGTCTCTTCACTGTGTCCAGTTGTCCAATTAAAAACTTCCTCAGCTCTAACTTATGGATCAATATAAGTCTACATTTGCGTAATGGGGTTTAAATTTGTATTTACTGATTCTGATTCCCACTCTTGTTTCAACTGATTTAAACGAATTTCATCTTCTTCATGCCATTATCCTTTGGTGAAGGTTTATGACAGCCCCCTCCAAATGGTAGATCGTTAAAGTGTTTGTTACATCATTGTCCAGAGATATTAAATTAGTCAACAGTTTTTCCCTAAGCTACTTTAATATTTTATATCACAGTCTGAACCATTACCTCTGTTATTGCGGTACAGTTTTTTTTTAATTATAAAGTTTCATTACAACTAGCCTAGAAGACCAACCAGCAATTTGTATCTAACTTAAATTAACTAAATGGTTATGTTAAGAATTCTCCCACCCTTCTCAGCACCTTATTCTAGAAATTTTGATTTGGTTAATGTTGGTTTTGGTGGCCCAACCCCAAAATTGACAACCGTATACCGTTGGTATTCCGGGCAGCTACCCTAATATCTTGTATGTCCATTACTATTTCTTTAACGCAGTAGCTTTATTGCTATTTCCTTCAAGTTCTATTAATATCTCAGAGATGAATTTTAGCATTTTTTTGCTGCTCGGAATTTTTTCCTGTTGTTCAAGTTTTGACACTAGGGTTTGTAGTAGCTGGTTTGTTGAAACTTCTGTTTTCTGTGAAATTTCCTCCGTTTCTGTAGTATTTGGTAGCGCTGGAAATATTGTTGGGTCCCATCTCCACAGTAGTCTATTTTCTGGCTTCCTTTCGTTTGTGTTGTTTTGGTTGTTTCGTTTCTGATCTTCTACAACCTTTTGGCTTTTTCGAATTCCTCTGTAGCTGGCTGGGTGGGCTTCGACACAGTGGACACATTTTGATTTCCTGTTTTCATTCATTTTGGATCCTTTTGTGTGGCATTTTCGAGCACTTCTCACGCATTTTGATTCTCTGTTGCAGAATCTTTGAGCGTGTCCATAAATTTCGCATTTCTTGCATTGGGAAACTAGTTCTGATTTTGCTACAGGTTCTATTACAAACTTCATGCCTAGTATAACTTTCAACTGATATATTTTTTTAATGTCTTCTTCGATTCTGAAGCTTAACTTAAATAGCGGAAGATGTTTCTTTTCTTTTCTTTGCAGAATATTAATTTTTATCCTTGGCGCTAAAACTATTCTACTATGTTTTCTGGAGCGCATGACGGGTGTAGCTTCCTTGCCATGACTTTTATGTTTCTTGTTTCTTTATTTTCGTATGAGTGCCAAAAATGTTTTTGTTAGTCGTCTATATTCTTCTGCACACTCGAAGTTTATTTTCGCTTGCTCGTTATTCATCATAAAATAATGTAAACTTTTCTAACTTTAGTACGCCTTGTAATGCATGATAGTCTTTAATTTCACTCAAAACAATTTGCGGCGGTTTCGGTATTTTTCCTGCGTTTTCTATTTGTAGCTGCTTAGCTTCTTGCTGTTGTTGTGGTGACGTTTGCGGCGATATTTATTTTTCTTTTTTGTGTTTCTTCTTTTGCTTTGTCACCATTCCGTTTCTCTGATGAATTCTTCTTCGTCACTGTAATATTCTTTTTCTTGTTGTTGGGATTTTGGGGACTAATTTCTATTAATTGCTCTTGTTTATTGCTGATTGAAATTCTGCTAGTTGCTGCTATAATATTCTTGCATTTTTCTTTTGTTGCCATGCGTTATACAGACTAATTTCATTTGAAGTTTTAATTTGAATTTGAATTTTTTTTTACTTATCTGCCATTGCATCAGCTGGCGTCGGATTCGTTAATACCACAATCTTCGACACCTAACACCGGTATGTGTATTTTCGCCCCGTTTGCATCCTCGCAGTAGGTCAGGCGATGACCCGTTAACGCGCACTATTTTCCCTAGTACTGTTTCACTTTATCGGAGCACGGTTGAAGTTAGATGGTGAAACTATAACTCTAAAGGTTGGGTTAAAATTAATCCATCCTTGGATGGATGAGAGGGAGCGTTATTTATTAAAAACCCCCCGTTTTGTACTGAATTTTGCTCCTCTTACGTGCTTTATACAACATTTTTTAACAATTCTCAAATATGTCCGGAATGTCGATTTAAATGACAGAAAACTGTCCGAATTTTAACAGTGTTCGAATTACTAGAGTGTCCGAGTTAATGCGTGTCCGGATTAGCGAGGTTGTACTGTACTTGTTTTTAAATTAAAAATGAAATTGAATATACTATATCATATTATGAAGAACCCTTAATTCTCGCTTCCAACGAAACTTAATACCAAAGTCCATAATTTTTGGATAGTAAAGATGATCCCCAAATTAAAAGTCAAATCCGACTAATTTATTCTTCATTAAACATTTCAGAAATACATTAACCTATACTTTTTACAAATTTCCTAGTTCAGTAATAATATCAGCATGTTAAATTAAATTACATTTTTATATACATGTTGATTATACATAGGTAACAATATTGAATCTGAAACATTTCACATTGTGCCATTTATTCATTTAAGATAATTGTGCAATATTACCCATTACTGTGTATGTACAAATACAATAGGTCTACATAGATATTTATTTAATAAATAAACGAATAAATAAATAAATAAATAAGTTACTCGAAAAATTAGACTAATTACAATTACGTTCACTAACAACCTGTATGCTATTTAACATTAAATTAATATATTACAAAATAAAATCACATTTTTCAGTATACCGGCGTATTACGTATGTATACAGGGTGTTCGGATAATAGGGAACCATACATTGATGGTGAGTTCTACGCATTAAAATAATAAAAAAACTTCATATGCAGTATTGTCCGGAAATCGTTATTGGCGAAAATACAGGCCCTCAAAGTTTAACATTTTTTTAAAATTTTTTATTTATTTTCTATAACTGAATAGATAAATACTTTAAACTTGGTGTACGTGCTCTTTATTGCAATGTTCACAAACAAAAAGAAAAATAATCGATATGTATTTTGAACTGGTAGTTAACCTAAAACCATATTTTCTTTTTAGTCATAACTTTTATATCTGAAGACATACCTCCGATCTAGATACGGCATCTTGTAGGGAATAAAAAAATTCAAAATTAATTTACTCTTGTTTGGTGTGCGTAACATAAACCGTTTGGTTGGAAATTCCATCAAAAGTGTTAAGGCTTTTCTTTTCAGGGTCATTATCTGATTAGCCTTGATAACAAAAAAGCAATTTTTGTTTGTTTGTTATCTAGTTGTTTACATGCAATTATTATTGTTTAACTTGACGTTTGAGTTTGTGTTAACAATGAATTTTAATTATACTTTTGCTGAGATGGCGGATATGCACCTATTTTACGGACGAGCAAATAGTAATGCAAGAGAAACGCAACGTCTTTATAGGGAAGCATTTCTTAATCGCCAAATTCCAAATAAAAATATGTTTGGCAACATAGATCGACGCCTTCGAGAGGGGGGTTCATTTATTTCTTCTCGATTAAATCGTGGACGGCCAAGGACAACGCGTAGTGTAGAAATGGAAAAAAGAGTTTTAGATCTAGTTGAGGCAAATCCTGGGACTAGTACGAGAAGGATTGCTTTAACGGAGGGAGTGTCTAACTCCACAGTTTGGGAAGTTCTTCACGAACAACTGTTACACCCTTACTATCTTCAAAAGGTTCAGGCATTAAAGGTTGGTGATTATCCACGGCGACTCGAATTCTGCGAGTGGATTTTGCAAAAACGCGCCACCGATCCAGCATTTCTGTCTCACATTTTGTATACAGATGAGCCAGAGACGGAATTATAAATTTTCGAAACACTCATTTGTGGGCAGAAGAAAACCCACACAAAATTATTGAAGCTGGACACCAAGAACGATTTTCCGTAAACGTATGGATTGGGATACTTGAAGATCAACTAATAGGACCTCATTTTTTTCCGCATAGATTAACAGGACCGATTTATCTATCTTTCTTAGAGAACGATCTCCCACAGTTACTTGAAGATGTTCCGTTGGAAGTCAGAAGAAACATGTGGTTATTACAGGATGGAGCTCCTGCTCATTTCAGTAATGCAGTGCGCCAGTACCTTAATCAAACCTACGTGGAAAGATGGATAGGACGGGCTGGATCAGCCCCATGGCCGCCAAGATCGCCAGATTTAAATCCTCTGGACTTTTTTTGTGGGGATGGTTAAAAGCTATTGTTTATGCTACTCCTGTTGAGAATGTAGAAGAGTTGAGACAGCGTATAATAGATGCTTGTCAAACTATACGTGATCAACTAGCAACATTCGCGCGCATAAGGGAATCGTTGGTGCTACGGGCGCAGAGCTGTATACGCATGAACGGAGGGCATTTCGAACATGTGCTGTGAATGTTTATAAAGGTAGCATAAAGTTAAAAAAAACATAAAACCGTGTGTTGTTTTTTTTATTATGTTAAATTTAGATTTATGATATTTGATATGTGTTCTATGAATAAAAAGTTAAACTTTGAGGGCTTGTATTAATTTTGAATTTTTTTATTCCCTACAAGATGCCGCGTCTAAATCGGAGGTATGTCTTCAGATATAAAAGTTATGACTAAAAAGAAAATATGGTTTTAGGTTAACTACGAGTTCAAAATATGTACATATTATCGATTATTTTTCTTTTTGTTTGTGAACATTGCAATAAAGAGAACGTACACCAAGTTTAAAGTATTTATCTATTCAGTTATAGAAAATAAATTAAAAATTAAAAAAAAATGTTAAACTTTGAGGGCCTGTATCTTCGCCAATAACGATTTTCGGACAATACTGCATATGAAGTTTTTTTATTATTTTAATGCGTAGAACTCACCATCAATGTATGGTTCCCTATTATCCGAACACCCTGTATAATTATTGAGCGTGCCCTTTAAAGTTTTCATTTTATCCATAACTGTAAGTTGTTGACAATGTCACTATCTTGTTAAAGAAGCAACCAATTTGTTTTAATCCAAAGCTCCCTTTCCAGTATTTGGTAGCAGCAGACAAAGAAAACCACTTGCTAAAATTAAACAAGCATTAGTGTTTGATGACGTACAGTAACAGATGTCTGGCTATTAGTTTTCCTTTTATTAGAGATTATTTATGCTATTTTCTGTAATTACGAAACCACTTACCAAAAAGCATTACTGCGAATAAAACGATTGGAACAACACAGTTAAGATCTATTAGAAAACCAAATATCAGGTTTCCTATTAATGCTCCTCCTCTCCCAAATGTAAGAGACAAAGCTGCTGCCATTACCCTAATATTATTTAACATATTATTTTAGCATATATTTAGGAGTTCATTTGATAAAATAGTTATTACGAAATAAGAAATAAACGTTTTACGTATAGACTAGCTTTCTGCATGTTTTATTTTTAACTTACCTTAAATTTGTTGGAAATAAATCCACCATCACACAATATACAGTACTAATGCCTAAACTGGTTAGAGCCTCAAATATACAGGAAAGAACCAAATTTGACATCGTCGATTCAACAAAATACAGGCTGATTGTAACTGTTCCAGCAACCAGTAAACTAAAAACTGCAATAGACACAACGGTATTAATTGGAAATAGTATTTTAATAATACTTACCGAGGAAAAATTTCGCTCCTAATCTGTGAACGCACAACGGTAACCAAAAACTAGTTGGGATGCATGCGAGACCAATTATCAAAGTATGTAAAAATACAGAATCTGCGATCGGTTCACCGCAGTATTCTTCATTAGGATGGGTACTATTAGCATTTGACAGAAAGACTGACGATACTTCACATACACTAGCTTTTTCTCCTGGATGTAGGCTTTCGAATTCTTCAAATCGATAAAACAACTCCGGGAACCAAATCATTAAAGTATAATAACTAAAATATTAATCATTTTAGTGCCAGATGTTTCTAAATATTGTTAGCGAAATATTGTTTACCTTGTGGTCAATCCAAACTGAATAAGACAAGTTATAACGGTATATTTTAAATGTGGTGGCTTGCAGAGTGCTTTGGTTTGTTCCCATATTTCCAACATAAGCAATCTAAGCTCTTTCGGCTTCCTAATACGCAAACTACGAATGCTCCTATTAGACTGTTGCGATACTACGCTCATAGTACGGGACTTCTCCCTTAAACTGTGAATCTGCACAAATAATGTATCAGTCAAGTCATTTTTAAACATAAGTAGCATATATTTAAATGTAAATGTTTATGTTAGCGCCTGTGTTTAATTTCTATTCAATACTAAAATTAAATAATCTTAAAAGCTTATCAACGTAATACCGCAGGTTGTATTCCCTAAAATCTTTTGTACAAAGCCGAAAGATTATTCTTCTGTTTTTTGTTTTCTGTCAAAAAAGTATTGTGTTGTGGACATACGGTTACCCCGATTTCTGCAGTTTTGTCAGAAAATAAAACTCGAGGAACTCATCAGAGCGGGTGAATTAAATGATGATGAACGAAGCATTCGTTATATCGCCCAAACATTAAATGTAGCTCATAGTACTATCTCTAGTGCTACTAGAATTCGGTATAACCAGACTCGACAATATACCAGAAGAATTGGATCTGCTCGAAATCGCATGACTAGCAGACCGGATGATAATTTTATTGTCGTATCAGTGCTTCGGGAACATCGTCGCACTGCAAGAGCTGTTGCTGGTCGGTTAATTATTAATAATTATTATTATATATAATAATTTAAAGTAATGGGAGTAGCGGTTTCTGTAATTGCAGTTGCCAGAAGATTTAGAGAACATGATTTGAACTAGAAGACCCGCTACTGGTCCTTTATTAACCCTTGCTCATAAAGCGGCAAGAAGATTGCGTTTTGCTCATGATCGCCTCAATTGGACAGGGGATAGTAGGAGCACTATCTTGTTTACAGATGAGTCCCGCTTTACAGTAAATTCACCAGATGAACGTCTGTGGCGTAGACAAGGAGAAAGGTACAATCAGTGTGTCATGTCGCCAAAGATCCCATTTGGTGGACAATCATTGATGGTTTGGGCGGGCATATCCTTGAATGGTCGTATAGCATTGGTAGTAATGGCAAATGGTACAATTAATGCTGATTGGTATATAGTGGACTGTCTTGAAGATCGTGTTATCATACCGGCAATCGTTTCATATTAATGCATGATAATGCAAGGTCGCAATTAGAGTAATGGAGCACCTGGACAATGCTGGAATCTTCACGCTGGACCGGCCCGCTAGAAGTCCCGACCTAAACACAATAGTCTGGAACATGCTTGGCCGCCGTCAAAGCATGTCTTGTCGAATAATAGAAGTGACACTAGCGCGTGGTGGCAACACGTGTGATTAAACAATTTGTTTTTCTAGCATTTTGAGCTTATAATAATTTCGATATTTTCCCTTTTTTCCACCTGATTTTTTTTCATTATATCCTCTAGATGTTAAGTAAAAATGGTTTATAATGTGGAATATTTATTTATAAAGTAGACAGATGCAAATAAAGTCTATATGTATATATACAGGGTGAATAAAAAGTAAGAAACAGCTTTAAATAATAGCTTTACAAAAAAAAGAGTTTTCATCAGGTACACTTATTGCAAGATAAACAAAAGACAATAGTAGGCAATTGTTGGAAAATGTTTAAAATTGAACAAATGCAAATGTGTAATGTCAATTCGGTGACAGTTAGCATGAATAAGTGATTAAAATTTTGTCTGTGTCCTGTGTTAAATACGAATTTCTAATCATGGTGCGTTTAACAGAAACTGAACGTATCGAAATTTTGATGATGATCGAGTACGGTGATAAAAAAAGAACTCACGACGATATGGGCGCTTTATTTAATACTGTACATCCAAATCGGGAACCTGTTACGCGGTCCACTATAACCAAAATTAATAGAAAATTTAGAGAAACAGGCCACGTCAAAGATTTGGATAAAATTGGTCGTCCAAAAATAGCAACAGACGATAAAATGTTGGACATTGTGCTTACAGTTTCCGAACATCCTCATACTTCAACTCGACAATTAGCCCTGGATAATAATGTTAGTTAAGGAACTGTACTGAATATTTTACACAGAAAAATTTCATCCTTATAAGGTTAAACTTGTTCAAGAATTACCAAAAGATGATTTTGATAGGAGAATTCAGTTTTGTGAAAAAATGATGGCCAGGTGCCATAACGACCCACAGTTTGTGAATTCTATTATCTTCTCCGACGAAGCCACATTTTCTTTAAATGGAGCTGTATATCGGCATAAATCCCGTTATTGGTCGCGACATAACCCGCATTGGATGGAAGAATTACACACACAGTATCCACAAAAAGTAAACGTGTGGACGGGAATTATAGGAGACAGAATTCTTGGTTCTTTTTTCTTTGATGGCACATTAAATGCTGGCCGGTATTTGAATTTTTTGAGGTTTGAACTTGTTCCCGCGTTAGCTATTTTATTTCCCAATGCAGAAAATGCGGACACACCGAACGATAGAATTTGGTTGCAACAAGATGGTGCTCCACCTCATTATGGCATTCATGTTCGTCAATATTTAGATGGAATTTTTACAAATAGGTGGATAGGAAGAAGAGAACATATTGAGTGGCCAGCGCGATTTGCGGATCTAAACCCACTTGACTTCTTTTTATGGGGCCATAGCAAAAGTACAGTATATACAAACAGACCAGACAATTTGGAAAATCTGAAAATTCGTATCCGCGAGCATATACGAGCAATATCACCTGCTACAGTTCAAAATGCAGTTCGAGGATTTTCTGATCGTATTGCCCACTGTCAGACAGTGAATGGCGAATAGTTTGAACATTTGCTTTCTTCAATTGATATTAAATATGATTTGAAACTATTTTACTAATTTGTGGACCTGCTATTGCCTTTTATTTATCTTGCAATAAGTGTACCTGATGAAAAATGTTGCCAGTGACAAAAATAAATGTCTATCGTGATTGTTCTTGAAATTTTTATTATGCAAATGTATGATATTTTTACATAGCTGTATAGAGAATAAAAGGCACTAACTGGTCATGCCATAAAAAGTACAGGTTGCTATTTAAAAAAAATGTCGATGGCGACATAGCTAAAACATATGACAATCGAAAAAAATATGTCAAATTGTGGCAAATAACTTGATACGAAACTTTTGTTAGAAACTTTTTTTCGTAAAGTTATTATTTAAGGCTGTAGCATCGATGTTCCTTACTTTTTATTCACCCTGTATATACATATAAGGTATTTCTAATGATATGGTTGTATGGATATGCATCGATGTAGAATAAGAACACATAGAAGATAAGTATAAACTTGCTCCAACAAAAAGGTAGAGCCTAGTATTTAAAAAAACTCTGCTACCAACGGTATACCTATTGAAATTATAGAATTATGGTAAAGTTACTAAACCAATAAGATGTGGGAAAATCAATAATGCAATGATCCAAAAACAAGTCTTTTTCAAAACCTCACTAGATGTATGTTGTTGATACTAGGTACTACGCATTGTAATTATTATAGTTATACCTAACAGTAGATAATGTTGTTGAAATTCAATTGCGTTATAGATTGATAAACACGAGTATAGCCATCTTGTGTAACTAACATGTAATAGTACTGAAAATGTATTAACAACTGCAACCAATAGAAACTTACTGGAAAATCCTCAGCTGGTTCCCCGGTGTTACTTGCATACATATCCCTGAGGACGTCCAATGCTTCATCTGGTTCACCACATTCCAATAAAAATTTTGGACTTTCCGGGAAGAAACACAGCCAGAATCCAATAAGAAGACTGGGAATCGAACAAACGGTGACAAATAAATTCCAACTTGCAAATTTAAAATTCTTTGATATGTATTCGAATTCCATCGGTATAACAATCCACGCAATTCCTTTAAAATAGAGTAATAATTCAACATATAGTATTACATATCACTTAATTTGTTGTCTATAGTACACAATAAAGTGTCTGATTATTTAGTATCCACATAGGGCACAGTATTTATTTTCCTTGTCAATATAATTTAAATACTATAACACTTATTTTCAATATTACATTATATGTAATGAATCTAAATTTGACACACTTTTATATACAGTAAAACACAAAGTGAAATAGAATAATCACTTCAAATAGCTCCTAATTTAGCTCGCTATTTAGAATCATATCCCCTAGGTAATCAACATTTATGCATTTTAAGCTCTGTCTGCGTTGCTCCCTTATGTGATTTGACGTGTGCGTTTTAATTTGATTAGCATTTTCCCGTTATTAATTAAATTCTATGATACTTATGCTGTTGGCATTTTAATTAAGACATTATTGTGGTACAAACATAAAGCAAAGTTATATAGATATCAAAGATACGAAAAAGTATATTTAAAAATAGCACACATTATTTTTTGCTGAATTATAAGCGAATTTCTTTAAGCATTAAGACTTAAAGCTTAAGTTATTATGTTTTGAAGCCTGAATTAAATATCCCAACTAAATATGTTGGACTTCGAATGTCGGTTTTATACGAGGCTTGTCCAACTGAAACCCATCTTTGATTAACTTAGCTTTGAAAACAAATGGAATAATTCAAATGACGTTTGTTAATGTCTGGCGTTTGAATTTGATTCTGACTTTTAAAACTTCGATTTTGTTGAAAATCCGTCCAAGATTGATCAGCATGCGGTCTTACAAGTTTTATGCGCTGAGGTTGTGCAGCCATTGCAGATTCATACGAGAATACAGTGTATGGAAATGCATGTATTGCGTACCCAACTGTGAAGGAATAGTGCCGAAAATTTAAGAATAGAAAAGAGGGGACTATGAATTAGCCCTGAACAGGTGCACAGTGTACTGCAATAACAGAATACAATATGGCATGTGTGGAAGGCCTTATGATAGAAAATCGTCGAATTTGTCGGTACGAGTGTAGGATTTGTCCATAGTAGTAGTTCGTAATCTGGGTTACAGCAAAGTTTGTTCGCAATGGATTCCTCGTCTCTTGTCTAATGAACAAAAATGCTTGCGAATGGGCTTATCTCTGCAACACCTCACAGACTATAGCCAAATGGTTATGACTTCCTTCTGTCAATAGTTGCTGGTGACGAAACTTGGTGCCATTACTACGAGCCATCCAGTAAGTTATCCTCGATGCAGTGGAAACATGCAAGTCACCACCGAAGAAGTTTAAAGCGAAACCTTCTGCATGCAAGGCGATGTTAAAAATTTTTTTCGATCATGAAGGACCCTTGTTGATAGAGTTTAAGGAACCTAGGGTAAATATGAATGCAAATCTGAAAATGAAACTTTGAACAAGCTTAATCAAGGAATAAGACGGAAACGGCCAGCAAAACTTACACGTGGGTCATTTTTCTGCACGACAATAATAAAATAGCATCTTCACTGAAAGAAATGGAGGGTTTTGGAGCATCCACCCTACAGCCCGGATCTAGCGCCTTGTGATTTCCATATTTTTGGAGCGCTGAAAAAGGCCATAAGAAGTCGGCATTTTGAGTCTAACGTAGAAGTACAAATAGCTGTGGAAGACTTCTTCAATCAGCAGCCACCAGAATTCTATGCGCAGGGTATACGTCGGTTAGTAAAACACTGGGTTAGATGCCTTAACTGTGACGGTAATTATTTGTAATTAAATTGTTGAATAAATGTTTTATAAAGCAAAGATGGGTTTCTGGTGAACACACCTCGTAATAAATATAGAATATGATTAACATACGGAATTTACTTATAGCTAAATATTTAAAGTTCGCTATTTTAATGATTGAAAACAATATGATAATTAAAGGAAGATACAGAAGATATGTACTTCTTGGAGTACTTTGTCTCTTACCAGACGTAGCGATCTTGCGCATTATAAAGTACCACAGACATAGAGAACCTACAGTTTAACGTGGGCTCCGAAAAAGGGGAAGTGTACACACTTCTACTCTAGAAATGATTTACTAGGCAGAATACCCTCAGCGTAGAAGTCTAACGCGCTGACCTCTAGCTCACGACCGCCTCTCCAGACATGTGTAGAATATTTAATTTGTACACAAACTATTAAGCTTTTTTATTCTTTTGTATAATAACCGCATATAAACACCTTCAACTATAAAAACATTCTATTCTGACAACCTTGAACTTGAAAGCAGCTATAATTTTATTGACTTTACTAATAGAATAGCCTACATACTTGTTCAACGAAACACACCCTAACTGTAATTCCTTGTTGAAATGAAATTTTTTTTAGCGACAATTTGTGTAATTATAAAAGATTTTGCTATGAAATATGTGGCGGTATTATATGCCTCTTATTTACTTCATATGTGCAGTTTTTCCGTATTAAGTATGATTTTTAAAAAATTTCAGTTTTTACGTTTTTTACAGTTTTTCTTAGCACGATTTACAACAAAATCGAATAAGTATTTTATTTATAAAATTTTCGTCAATTATACATATCAAATGAATATTGTTTTATAATAACAGTTTTGTAATCGCGAAAGTTTTTCTTATAATTTTATGGTAACTAACCTGGCAAAACAATAACACCAACGGTCCAGAACAATTCCATCCAACACAAAATAGTTTCTCTGTATCTGCTAGGCTGAAATTCTCCCAAATAGGGAAAACATATTCCCATGGCACCAGTTATACTAGAAATGTGTTTCTTATTATAAATTAGCAGTCCCATATTATATAATCGCTTACTTACGCAAATCCGTTTAAAAATCGAAGAAGCATGAAAAGCCAAAAGACTTGCGATATACTTGATATAATACCACAAATTCCATCCATAATCAGGGCTCCAATTAAAACAAATTTCCTACCCTTCGTATCAGCTAAGCATCCCCAAAAATATGAACCGAGCACCATACCTGTAAATGCATTAATCAAATTAGAAAAATGAGATAAATTGAATTATGCTTCATACCAAGCATTGGCGCCGCTGTTAACCATCCTTTGTCTTTTGAACTCATTTGGAAATCGCACTGGGCCGATGGTAACACAAAGGAAATTATGGTGATACCCATAGCAGTATTTAGATAAATCAGACCACATACTGTCAGTAATGTAAAATGGAATCTTCCGAAACCTACACGAAAATTGATGTTTAAAAAATTTTGTCTTCAGATCATTGTTTATTAATTTTAGATTTGTTTAATATAATGGAAGTATATCCTTTTTCAAGTAATTGTCAATACTTAATTTCAAATAGTGCCAAAGCCGATAATTATTAGTAAAAAAGTACACAAAAGATTTCACTCACCTGTACTCTCCAAAGCTCTTTCGAAGTCTTCTCCTGGTCCCTCAATAAAGTCAAGTCCTACAATAATAATAAACACAAAATTCAGGCACAACAATATACTTATGAACTAACCCATTGTATATTTCTTTACGAACAGAGTTATATTCAAATAGCAAGACAGATGCCGCGTGTGTAGTCAAGATGTAATAACAATCTTTAAGCGCGATTTCGAGTATCATACCCTGAAGTACGTAACCTTCATGGGTCTGTCTGTGCCATTGGTCACATTAATGTCCATTTGTTAGTGATTACCTCAAGTTCACCTAGTCTCCGATTTATTATATTAATATGATTCTGGTACAAATTGCTATTGACACATTAAATGTACATCCGATGAAAATACATTTTATTCAACTAGTGGTTACTTCGATGAGTACCCTTTCTAAATTCGGTTAATAGTAACAGTTATTAGGAACAACTGATTGTAACTAACGAATTACTAGACCGCATTTGAAAAAGTCTTACCTCAATTGCGTTACCCGACTAAAAATAGAAATAATAATCGATTGACAAATTAATTACGTTAATGAATCTAAATAAACGGGTATTTTCGTAATTGTAACATGACACGTACTTACTAAAACATATATTAATTAACCAAGCTTTGCGTTTCACTTTCAATTAAATAGGCAAAAAACAGCTAAGCGCTCCCGTGGGAAAACCCTTATAATTAAGTAGTTATTCTTTTAAATTATTTAGTACCTTTTCCTTATGGCAACTTAAACTGACCTCTATAATTTTAATTTATCGATACTTTTAACATTCGTTCACCTACGTAAAGTATTTTGGCTACCTTCAATTAATTATAACCAACAACCGGATATCCACTTTTATACCTGCGGCGATTTAAGAATGCGGTTCCGGTTGTTACAAAAGTTGAAAGATCTAGCAATATTTCAATGGCAAAACGAGGATAACTTGATTTCCATTTAACTTTATTTTGCCATTTTATGGAGTAATTAATCTGTCGCAAATTGCAATTTGCAACTTAAATCGGTTGTAAATTTTCAATAACTAAATTTACCCATGTTCGGCCTTAAGTAGTTTGGATCAAGCGTAGCTCCGGTCATGCCGTTATTCGGACCCATAAAATTAACTACTTGCGTTTGTAACTGTACAGATAATATTCAAGTACTTTTGTATTGTTTTGAGGCAAACCCGACAATGGAATAATTTGAACAAGATACAAATACAATTGATGTATTTATACGTACTTCATTAACTTTTCATAATAAATTGTAATTTACTGTAGCAGTAAGTAAGTGAAGGTGAACTTAACATAGCAATGCGTTATTCTATTTATTGAAATACTGTAATGTACAAGTAATTTGGGTTAATTATAAAATGTAATTATCCTGTTTCACGTTTATGTTGTAGCAGAGTTGTTAAATATTTAAATCAAAATGGGTTCAAAAAATTTAATTATATTAACTTTATTTAAATGTGTCTGAGAGATATACCATAACCATAAAAAAAATGTGTCCCTCCGGTTACGTGTCTTTTGGGTACCAAAGCATACAGGGTGTCCACTTACTGCATATTTCTACAATGGCTCCTATATTATTCAATTTGTTGCTTTTTAATTTAAACTGAGCACATATTTTTAGATTTAAGATTATAAAAGTCTAATGCCAATATTTTTGTTGTTTAAATGAAAAATTAGATCAAATCACTAATTTGTTGAAAAATGTTATTTGCCTTTAGTGTTATAAAGTAATTGTTCAATCAACGTATTATACAGAACGATCGCTATTGACAAAATACGCGGTGTCTCTATAGAGAACACCCTATGTTTGATAGCATAATTAGAAAAACTAGTAAATTAAATTGTATAGAATACAAAATATGACATATCTTAAATAAGCAATCAATACAGTACTAGTATTTAATAAAAGTAAGCAATTCTGTAAATTCTGATGTAATAGGATTGAAAGGAGACGGTGGTTCAAGTGTACAAAATAGTGAGAAACTTCTTACCACCAGGGTATTTACAACACTTAAAAACTTATTTCTTCAACTAAGTTGCCATCTTCAATAGGAATTGAAGCACTTTGACTATCCAAAGTTACTTTGGCCACAAAGACAAGTTCTTCATCAAGTTAACAATAGAAGTCCAATGTTAATCTACTGACAAATAAGGGCTTAAATACTAAATCCCCTTACAGTTCGTTATGCTTTATTATAGGGATTATTTTCAACATATTAATTAAATCTCAGTTTCGTATTGGCCCACTATCTAAATTTAAATGAACGCCCTTTTTTTTTAAATATTAATCATAGCAATTAAATTTTTTGTTGGAGGCACTTCTTGTAACAATTTTATACCGTCCCTATCATTAATACGGCAACACTTGATTTATCATACCTATGTTTTTTAAAGTTAGCTACATGTTCTTTAAAGTTAACCTCAATATTACATTTAGTTTGCTCACTGTATTTTTCATTACAGTGAGAAGAGTCAATTTCGTAAATCCCCGACTTCTCCAAAGTTTTCGCTTTACCTTGAGGGTCTTCTAACAAGTTCCGAATGTTGTTATTTCAACAATATACAATTTTAGATTTGATTTGTTTGCATATTTTATCAAGGCTTTTCGTTAAAGGATGGAACGGAATTTAGTTGCCGAAATACGTATTTAGGTCTTCTAAATATCGTTGTGGTAAGGGGGTTTTCTGTTCTGATGTAATACTTAACATACTTTCTCGGCAAGTATAAAAATAATTACAAAACTAAGTTTTAAATTTGGCATTAGAAATTAATGCTAAATAATGCTAATAATAATTTCTACTGCTAACGAAATATCCTATATTTTTAATCTAATGTATACAAATTGATATTTTTAATTTATACATACATGCATTTAATGCAAAGAATTATAAAATAATTATTTAAAGAATTTTTAATGATATCTAGATGGAGGTATATGTTGCAATACTTATTTAGATATATAAATACAAATGATTTTACAGGTAAAAAGTGTTTATCAGTAGATAATAAATAAAAACTTTAAAAGAACTTTAATGTTACATCTAGATGTGCGTGATAGTAAAATTTTGGTATCGTAACGTGTATTTTTTGTATCGATATACGTATGTATATACACACAAAATACACAACGAAATATAAATACGTAACGTTTCTTTAATATATTATTATTTTTCTAAATTTGTAATACGTATTATAATTAGATTTACTCCAAAAATGTATATTAAATAATTATAACATGTACAAATACATTTTTAGAAGTCGAAAGAATATATGAGTACTATTTAAGAATTTTAAGAAAAATATTTCCTAAATTAAAATTTCGTGAGGCCGGGGTTGTGTCAGTGGTAAGAGAGCCAAGCTTTGGATATAATAGTCCAAATGCTTCTCGGTTCGAATCACTCCAGAGTCGGAAATTTTTCTAATTTCCTGGTTGATCAGTACTGGGTCCCGGTCTCCATTTGCCATTGGGGATCAAATTAATGGCATTTCTCGTGTTACGATCGCACTAGAGGAATAACAAGACATATACATAAAAATACACCATACACAGTCAAGTTAAGCACGGTTTCGCACCAACACGGTAACTCGCAGAGTCGGCCCTGTTGTGCATTGCACAAACTAGCTTAGGCTTGCCTCACACCAAAGCGATGGGCCTACAAGACCTGTGAAAGCTCCATAATAATGATACAAAATTTCGTACTATAAATAGCATACAAGCATACTGAAAAGAAGAATCAAAGTATATTTGAGGAAAAGTTGCATCAATGTTTACTTATTTTGTACCTTCAACAGTATACCTACAGCCCATGTTAGGTCAATTCCTTTAACTGGAAATATAAACATACCTTCACATACATTTAATGATAATGATCCAGATTCTAGTAACAATCATGACGAAACTGGAATCCAATAGAACTGTTATGGACACATAGCAAAAATAATGGACCCAGAAAGAATAGTAGAGTGATGAAGACAGTAAAAGGAAATAAATGATAGAGAGGCATACTAAGAAAAAAATGGATGCAAAGCATAAAATAAATGGGGATAAGAAGAGGAAAACTGCTAAATGCAATTAAATCCATGGCACGAAACAGAAAGAAATGGAAGAAGTGGGTAAAAGAAACAGAAAGTATAGAACCCATTCCGACGTCCTGAACGGCAAAAGGACTTCGAAAAGAACACATTTACTAAATATATGTATATAAATCCCGATATACCTTAAGAATCTGTTGAGAATCTAGATTTGCCTTCAAAAATATTTAATAAATCATCTAAATCCCGATGCACCCTAAAACGGTTGAAAATTAAGATTTACCTTCAAATACATTTAATATATATGATCTAGATTTTAAACACACTCTAAAACTCCCGTTGCGAATCTAGATTTACGTTGAAATACATTTAATGAATATCATCTGTATCCCGATATACCCTAAACCCCTGCTGAAAATCAATATTTACCTTCAAATACATTTAAAATAAATATGGTCTAGATTTTAGACACACTCAAACAATCCCGTTGTAAATCTAGATTTACCTTGGAATACATATAATAAATATAATCTAGATCCCGATGTACCCTAATACTCTGTTGAAAATCAAGATTTACTTTCAAATACATTTAATAAATATGAACTAGATTTTAGATACACTAAAATTCCCGTTGCGAATCTAGATTTACCTTCAAATACATATAATAACTATTATCTAGATCCCGATGTACCCTAAAACTATGTTGAAAATCAAAATTTAACTTCAAATCCATTTAACGAATATCATCTAGATCCCGATGTACCCTAAAACTCTGTTGAGAAGTAAGATTTACCTTCAAATGCATTTAATTAATGTGATCTAGATTTTAGAAAACCTTTAAAAATCCCGTTGAGAATCTAAATTTACCTTCAAATACATTTAATAAATATCATCTAGATCCCGATGTACCCTAAAACTCTGTTGAAAAGCAAGATTTATATTCAAATGCATTTAATATATGTGATCTAGGTTTTAGAAAACTAAAAATCTCCTTGCGAATCTAGATTTACCTTCAAATACATTTGAGGTCTTCCCTCGAAGAAGGGTTTATGTTACATTTTTTACTTATGACGTTTTTTATGGAAAAAGGGTCTATGTTCATGTATGCATTGCTGGGCAATTTCAAAATATACCAAAGCGTCTCCATCTTCAGTAAAAGAGCGAAAGCATTTTCCATAGCGTGGAAGAAAGGTTTATGTTATTGTGCTGTTCAAAATGTCAGACGTAAATGTCACACCCTCTTTGAATGAAACCCTAAATAAAGCGAGAAAAAGGAAGATTAACCTAGATAAATGGAAAGACAATGAAAGAAAAAGGTTGAGAAATAGTGGTAAAGAGTATCTGAACAGAAAAGGCCATATAATACCTGAAAAAATGGCATCCGAAGTGGTACGTGGAAAAAGGGTACATGTCTTATAACGTAACCTAGCTAATTTCTTTTAGGCGCGAGTTTGCAATCCCCAAAACTGCAAGAAAGAAGGTTGTGCTAGTATCACTCAAGATGATAAGCGAGACCTATTTGCTGCCTTTTATTTAATGAACTACAATGAGCAACGTTCATATCTACTTAAATGCATGTCCATGCAAGAGCCATGCAGACGGTGCAAAGGTAAAAGCGATGCTAACTCCAAAAAGTTAACTACCTTTAGGTATTCTATTACATTTAAAAAAAAATAATCAATGTATTACTCTACCGATTTGCAAAAATAGTTTATGCAATGCGTTTCAAATTACGACAAAGAGAATTCAGGTACTGCAATCAAAAATGAAAAATGGCGTGATTAATCCGAAAGACTGCCGTGGTAAGCATGAAAACCGACGGCACTCAATAGCAGAAGACGTCAAAACTACTATTCGCAAGCATATAAATAGTTTCCCAAAACAAGAGTCGCATTACTCTCGAGCAAAATCAAAGTCAATTTATTTACATCCTGAACTTACTTTGAAAAAAATGTACTCCCTATTTATAGGAGGGTTCTCCGAATTTGGTGTAAAGTTTCGTTTATACTGTGATGTTTTCAGCCAATACAACTTCAAATTTGGCATTCCACGAAGTGATACATGTAAGTATTGCGATAAACTGTATATGCAACTGCAATGTGCAGAAAATGAAGAATCCAAAAAGAAAATAGCACAGCAAAGTGAACTCCACCAAAGGAAGGCAGAAGCAGGATATAAATTTTTAAGTGATGACATTATTGCAAGCAAAAGACCTAATTCAAATAAACATGTTATCTGCATTCACTTGCAACAAGTTTTATACTGCCCTACATTGACACATTCCTCAGTTTTCTACCAACGTCAGTATTCATGCTATAACTTCTGTATATCCAATAGTGGTACGGATGAAGTTAGGATGAACCTATGGCACGAGTCCGTAGCTGGCAGAGGCTCCGCTGAAATAGGTTCAGCCATATTGAAATATGTTCAAGATCCTTATCTTATATTGGAAGAAGGAGAAGAACGCCAGCTAATAATTTGGTCGGACAGATGTGTCGGCCAAAATAATAACTGGAAGATAATTACCCTCTGTTATTATCTAACACAATTCCGGTATTTCACAGTGGTAGAACAGAAGTTTCTTTGCTCTGGGCATAGCTTTTTGCCTTGCGATAGGCATTTTGCGTTGATAGAAAAGAGGAAAACAGTATCCAAAGTGTTTGTTCCTGATATGTGGAAAGATGTGATAGAGAGTGCCCGAGATTCAAAACCCTTTGAGGTAAAAATGCTCTATCAGGAAGATTTTAAGGATTTAACAGCTATAGAGAAGAACATTACTAGAAATCCTAATCTAAAAATCACCCAGTACATGTGGTTTAAATACAGCCAGGATGATCCAGCTACAGTCAATGTTCGCCCCAGCCACAATACACTTCAGCCTTGGACTGCCTTCAAAATTTGTAACAAGGGGAACGTAAATCAACCTGCGCTGCAACATTTTCCATTACTTTATACAGAACCTTTAAAAATAACATTCGAGAAATATGAGAACTTAATGGATAGGACTGACTACATACTATTAAAGTATATCAAATTTTATGAAAATTTAAAGTGTACAGCAAAGAAGAACAAGTAACACTTAGATTTAATTTTATTTAAAAAATAAAGTGTATTTTGCATCCCTGTAATCCTTTAATAAAAATTCATTTACCATTACATAAACCCTTATTCCACGGAAACAACTTTGAATGGTCCATATTGTTGTTATTTTAGATATTTTGTTTATTATACTGTATATGCTTGTACTTAAATTTGAATTAACACACTCTTAAGCATGAATTACCGAATTTATTATAAATAATGAGAAATAAAACGTTTTTTTTTTTCATTCCTGAAAATTTATCAATTGTTACATGAACCCTTCTTCGAGGGAAGGCCTCATTTAATGAATATTATCTAGGTCCCGATGTACCCTAAAACCCTGTTGAAAATCAATATTTACCTTCAAATACATTTAAAATAAATATGATCTAGATTTTAGACACACTCTAACAATCCCCTGGCGAATCTAGATTTACCTTCAAATACATTTAATAAATATCATCTAGGTCTCGATGTGCCCTAAAACTCTACTCAAAGGCAAGATTTATCTTCAAATGCATTTAATGAATGTGATCTATGTTTTAGACAACCTCTAAAATTCCCCTTGCGAATCTAGATTTACGGCCAAATACTTTTAATGAATATTATCTATATCCCGATGTACCCTAAAACTCTGTTGAAACTCAAGATTTACCTTCAAATACATTTGATAAATATGATCTAGAATTTAGACACACTTTAAAAATCCCGTTGCGAATCTAGATTTACTTTCGAATACATATAATAAATATCATCTAGAACCTGATGTACTCAATAACTCTGCTGACAAGCCAGGTGTACCTTAAAATATATTTAATAAATTTGATCTAGATTTTAGACACACTCTAAAAATTCCGTTGGAAATCTAGGTTTACTTTTAAACTCTATTTGTTGAGCATTGAGCTAGAACGTCAACAAACGCACGTGTTTGACTCACCCGAGCGCGCCCTGTGATTGGTCTACGCTAGATAACGCTAATGCCTCATTACTTACGGTGTAAGTGAGGCTCAAAACCTTTACTTTGCACTGTAATTACCGGTTAAGTTTGTGTGCATTTTGAGTAGTGCTTATCGGTTTTCAGAGCGTTTGTATAGTACCTGGTGCTTATTTTCCTAAAATAGAGCAAGTTGTTCCAGAAACGTGTAATTGTAGGGGGCGTCCTACTATAAAAGGATTATGACGGCGCGAACGTTAATTTAGAAACGCAAGGAATATTACGTAAATACACATCTGGTAAATCAACGCACCTGTCAAGCGTTTATTTACGTTCTAGCTCAATGCTCAACACATAGAGTTTAGACGCTTTTAATATATATGGTCTAAATCCCGATATACCATACAAATCTAGTTGGGATCTAGATTCACCTTCAGATAAATTAACTAAATATGATTTAAATCCCGCTATAAGCTAA
>JABXWE010060748.1:0-12163 GCA_014611495.1 Limonius californicus
CTCGCTGGTTTGCCATTGCCTTGCGAGGGAGAATGGCCGGTAAAAATCCGATGTTCCGGTACTGGAAATTGAACCCAGGACCTTCAACGTAGAGGTCTAACGCACTAACCTCTAGCCCACCGCCTCTAAAATAGTAATAAGCAACAAAAGCCTTGAACAAATACAAAATTTTAAATACTTAGGATGCGACATGTATAACTATGATCTCGATCTAGATCGAAAATTTGCTTCGTTTCAAACAAATGTGACCATCAAAGGAACTATAGGAAGTAAAACAAGCAGAAAAATACAGCTACAATTTTACCAGACAATGGCGGTACCCACCCCGCTGTATGGTAACGAAACGTGGTCATAACGTAAAAACGAATATCGTAAACTTCAAACATCTGAAATTAAATTTCTAAGATCAGTGAAGGGGTGGAAAAGACTGAATATACTAACAAATGAATCGATAAGAGACGACTTAAATATCTTTGCTATACATGATAAAATAAAGCAATAAAGAGATAATTGGAAAGAACACGTGGACCGAATGGGCGAAGATCGCCTTCCAAGAATGACAATTGAATGTAGACTGCGAGGGAAGAGGGATGTAGAACGACCGAGGAGACGATGGACCATTGAGTCGGAACAGGCCGGAAAGACTTAAACCGCGAAGAAGATGATGATGATGATAATGATGATATTTGTAGATACTGTTTAGTAAATATATGCTAAAAAATTTATATTTTCTTTTTAACAATAATAAGCAGGTGATAAATGATTGTTCTATTCCATAGTTAGGCAACGTGCACTGTAAGAACTACCTATTAAAAACTCAATAAATTTAATCTTCAAATTCTTCACCAGAAAACTTTCGGAGCTTTCAATGATAATAATAAAGGGTTGAATAGCATTTCAATTGCGATGAATTGGCAGTGGTATGGTAGAAGCCGTAATATTTTATGGTGAGATTGCTCGACAGATTCGTCCAGGTGCCAGGTTTCTGCTGTTCTTCGAATAGTCACAATATTCCAGTTATAGTTATAGTCTTTCATTACTGTTTCACAGTAACTGGGTTTTTATTTAATAACCAAGAAATTATGTAGGTATTTCTTCTTCAACTCTGTAGTGTTAGCTAGCGTTATCCATAATTACAAATAAAGATTTTGTAAGGTTTGGCACCAATTGGGTTTTATACCATTGTTCAAAATTCTCTACGTTCATGTTACCATGATAATCACCTTTACTTTTGAAAACTAATGAAGCGTCTTTTACAAAATCCTTGCTACCATCTGCATGAAGACCTATGTACCTGTATCCATCTGTGGCTTTTTTGAATGCTGTTGCCAAAGTACCATCTTGCCACCTATTTCTGTGCGATTCTTTGCTGAAAAGTTTCATCCAGAAATACTAGGTACAGCGGTCTTGCCAGTTTTTATTTTTTACAAATTCTCAATTTAGTTGAATATCGGGTTTTTCCATTTGAACCCAGTTTCTTTACACCATTTGTATAACGCTGAAGTAGAACATTGTACTCTTCTTGGTATTCTTCAAGCATGTTTTTATGTAATGTTTGATTGTTACGTATTCCTAGGCGACGTTAGCAACCAAACTAGGACATGTACAACGTCTTGTCTGTCTTAGTTCTACAGGTTCTATACGTTCAACCCCTGCGGCCGCCTTAGGGGTGATCTTATGCCTTCCACCACTCGATCTTTTTGTGAAGGAAGTAGCTGTAAGGACGGCTTTGAGGCTGCGCCATAAGGGTCAGTGGCACTCAGCAGGCAGGGGAGGCAGACATACCCGCATCCTGGATGAAGCAGTCGTCAAGACCCCTCTTGTAGACGCAATGGTAGACTACCTCCCTCCACAATATGCCTTCAGTAGACACTTCGGGAGTGGTACTGCAGTGCCGTGTAGTTCTCGACGATATCTCAAAAGATAGTATCATTTCTCTTATATGGGTGAAAGGAGATGACGGAAACTAACGGCAATGAGGAGGCTGATGAGATTGCAAGACTGGCCTCCAAACAACCTATTTGGGGACCAGAACCCGTTATTCCTATATCCCTGAGGACATTAAGCTTTATGCTATACCAAGAAACCCTGAAAAACTTCACACGAAGATGGGTAAACACGGAAAATTGTCGTCATGCAAGGGCTGCTATTACTGCACCTTTGCCAAAGATAGCCAAATATTGTGTGCAACTGTCCCGAAAGAACCTGCGACTAGTTGTAAGTATCTTATCTAGACACTGCACCTTAAAACAACACATGCACAGGATGGGATTGGCGGACAGTTCAAAATGTCGAGGATGCAACGGGGATAACGAGACGGCAGAACACGTCCTGTGTCACTGTCCAGCTCTCGCAACAACTAGAGGATCCATGTTGCGAGACTTTTGGCCTGATATGGCCGAAATCAGCAACACCACAGTTGCGGCTGTCTTAAAGTACATCCTAGAGATTGGATGGTTTGGGTGTTGCACAAATTGGGGAGCTGCTGGGGAGGCAGCACAATGGGCCCACCTTTGTGCCTAAGTGCACGTGAGGTAACTCGCCCTCCCAAAATCTACAATGACAATGTCCTAGTTGGCATACATTTTGTATACTACATCTCTTATGGAGTTCTTCAATATGTATATTTACAGCTATCATTTTCAGCGACATATTTTATTCATAAACATCTGTTTTAATACAATTCTTCTTCGCGTTATACATTGTACCATCCGACAATCCCAAAGCCAACGAAGCTCAATAAACGATATTTGTAGGTGAAATTAAGGATTCCTCTCTTTGCAATATTTCACCCTCCTCTTCATAAAATCGCAAAACATTTAAAATCAACTATTGGGACTATTCCTGATATCTCGGCATTTTAGATCGCAACTTTATAGATATTAAACACAAAATTTAAACAAACAACAACAAATATTAACGTTGTACGTAATAAATACAGAAAGCACAAAACAGAACACTTATGGAGAACAGGCACAGAATATTCAAAATTACGTCAAATCGCATATGTATTTTTATGATTTTGACAGAACTACTTATGTACACTATTTTTCTCACGACCGTAAATGTGTGAATGATATTGTCAAAAAGTAATCATAAGCCTACTAAATAGTGAAGCAAAAGTGATTTTTATAATAACGTACGAGTGAATGATATTGTCAACTTTCGTGGCTGCTTAATTGTAAGGAATCTGGTCTGAATATGGTCCTGGGAAAACATTGTTAACTCCGGCATGAAAAATGTGTTGCCTATATACCACTGCTAATAGCTTCATTATTTTTGTCGTTGACACTACAATAAAAGTAAAATTATCGAAATATGGTAATTATAGAGAAAATATGCTTTTAGTTTAAAGTATGCAATTGAAATCACAGTATGTATTTGTATGCATAACAAATTTATTGTCATGTTATCTAAAATTATATAACACAAAAATAACCTTCTGAACATTATTTAGGTAACTTTAAAACGCATTAATTAAATTGTATTATCTTTCTTGTCGTCTGTTTATTTATTATTCATTTTTATACAAACAATACACAAGGTTACATTTTTAAATCTATATTATAAAATGACAAATTAATTTTGGTATGCGTTCGAATATACAGTCATGGATGTAAAGAAACAAATAATGCATGAAATTGTATGGCCCTTAATTAAACTCAAATACATCACTGTGGCAATAAGCATGAAACAAATTAAATTCAATGCTGCTAATAAAACACTTTATCCCACGCTGTATCTGTTTTTAAATCTTTGAGCCATATTCTAAATGAAGTAGGTACCATTACTGTTACTACGAGTTGTTAAATTATGTTAGTAAAACAAACTTCTTGTGGAGCACGTCAGTTTCTAGAAAGTTTGTTTATCTTTCTCTTGTATGAATAACAGATAAACACAATAACAATTGAAGTTGGTATTAATAATAATATTGACTTATAAATATATGACATAAGTACTGTGAACACGAAGTATAATACGTATAGTCAAAAACCTCTATAAATTACATTTATTCTGAAAAACCTATAATTAGTCTTAATAGTAAACTATGATTATTTTAAAAAAGTTTCTCTACTGGTAATTTTAAAATGTACTTTGACGTTATTAAGCCATTTTTGTTCGAACAAAATGAAGTACTGCAAGAACCGTATCCAGTAAATATAATGCCCCTGATATTATACATAAGGATCCCAAGGCAAGACCAACCTGAAAGCAAAAATAGTCCATTAGATTTGATTTCCATAAAATGAATAATTAGGGATTTTGACGTTTTCAGTAAGACATACGTAAAGGTGTGACATTTAAATGTTTACATTATCTCAGTAGGGTTGCCAAAGGATAGTCCTATATTTTATTATACAGTCCTTTGGCCTGCTTTTAAATGTCGCTATATCTTCTACGAATGTTAAAACCCTAGACTCAAAAACAATGTTGACATATAGACAACAATGGATACATATCATCAGTAACAAAGTTTCGTTTTTATTGCCCCACTATGTACGTGTTAAAACTGAAGTGGCTATTTTGTACATCTCAGTTAATTAATTTAGGATGTCCTTAATGGAGATTTGGCAACCCTGTGTACTATATATACTTAGTTTTATTTAAACAAAGCATTGAATGTGTCTGCACAGAGATGTAAATTAAAATATATATATTGTCCCTGTGCCATGAAAATGGAATTAAACTGTATATTATACCTGTCGTTCTGAAGACACATGAATATATTTGTGTTCGCTTTGGTATCCATGCCAGTAATGCAACGCAGTTGCTCCAACAGCAATCCACATGAAGATTCCAATGAAGTTCATTACAATATCTGTGAATGTGCTACAAGAAAATAAAACAATATTATTACAAAAATATCTATCCAAATATGCTACATAATAAGAAAATATTCAAATTTAAGGGGATAAATTGAAGTTCTCTCTCCTGCTTAGAGATGCTTGGAAAACCGCGTCCTAGATCTCGCTCTTTCATATCAACAACAATCATCTCTCTCCTGCATCAACAAAAACCCATGAGCAATCACATGAAAAATATTAATAATAAGAATTTCTAACAACATTAAAGCAGTTTGCTAGTGTTTAATTTAAGAAATAGATGCTCCAAACTAATAAACCGTTAGGATTCATTAAAATTTTAGTATAAATCCAGTTAATGGTCCATCGCAATGAAGGAAACAGTAGATTATTTGACCCCAATAAAACAAGTCGCCAAGGAAATGAATCATTCCTAGCATGTATATGCTTCACTTAATTAAAATTAATTATAAAATAAGCTGGCAAAGGTTAGTTCAACTGGGAGGCTGTTAAACGCGTAGGTGTCGCTGGGAAAAGAACTAAATACCTACTTTTTATGGTCTCCAGTGGCAAAGCAGTAGCTCACAAGGGAAACCATCGTGTAAATAAAATATCCAACAAACACTCCAGATGCCACAATTTCCGCATCCGGATTTTTCTCTTCGTTCAAATTCCATGTCCCTCCAACTCCCAGAAACTGCCCGGAATAACCAGTCCGGTACAAAATTAGGATTATGAGATTAAGTACCTAAAAAATAGTTAAAGTACAATTACACAATATTATCGGCGTGTTGGTTAACGTAGCTTTTATGGATTGGGTGTGGCAATGATTCACCAAATATTGCAAACGGATATTGAAAATATGTTAGGTGATATCCAAAATAAACAAAATTATTTTAATAACATTTTTATATTTAAATACAAACATATATTGTTCCAGGCGTAATTATTTTCCAGTGTAATTGTAGCAATTAGTCATTATTTGATGCGTCGAAATATTTCTCTTATCAGGAACGTTGTTTGATTAGTGATCAATTCTGTCGATTAAAACATTTTGTTGAAATTGAAGAAAAATTGCTTTCCTTGCTGCATATAAAGTCTAAACCAACCACGTGTATGTATGCATTATTTTTCCAAAATAAACTATTAGTTGTTTTCCAGTAAACTTTTACAAGGTGAATGACACGCTATCACGCCTTCCCAACATTATACTTTCAACCTAACGAACGGTATTTACGATATTTGCCTAACCTTGTTTAATATTAATTCGTTAAACCTTCATAGGCAAGTCTTTGACTAAAATTATTTTATTCTAATTTAAAATTGGGATGTAAATGATAATCGTAGAATATTAAATTGTTGCTTAAGCCTTTCAATATAATAACAAAGCTTGCATATTGTCAAAATTTCGATTGACATACCTAAATGTATTCTATAATGTTTTCATACAACTCACCAATTTTAAAATTTTCAGCACGATACTCCCAACCGTAGCTATGTTCGTCATTTTGCCGCTTTTCTACACTTTTCTTTATGAACTTTCTTTTTCACCTGCGTTTTAGGGCGTATAGAACCTGTCTGTTTGTCTCCTAGTTAGTATTATCTACAAGAGATAAGAGATAAATTTATCATGGCTCTTGTTTATCTTATAATTATTTTTTGTAAAAGGGTCTCACAGTGCTATAGTCGTATTAAATTACAGTGGTTAAAAAGAGATAGATAATTGTTACGTAGTTAAAGTCAACGCGATATTTATTTTCAGATATTTCTTTGCAGTAATAGATAAAGTAACTTGTTTGTTAGAATTTTGTGATTCATAAAATTAATAATACACAGGTGTAAAGCACTGTATAAATGATATCATCACCAGCTAATTTTCGTAATCTTGGTTTCGACATTTTTAGTTTTCATAGAAATCGAGTCAGTTACACTTTACTGATATACTAGTATTCATCCTCATAGAACAATCTTTGATTATAAAACGTTAATGTGTTTATAAACTTGAATATGTTGTCTACTAGGTAATGAAAAACATAGCTACGGTGACAATAGAAAATGATAATTTTAGGTTATTTTGAGTCACTTCAGTAGACCCTTAAGAAACTGTTACTATTACTATATACTAGATAATATACTATACTATACTACTCTGTTCGAATATCTGTACAGATACATCGATTATCTACGAAGTGTGTTCCACTGAAACCCATTTTCGCTTTATAAAAAATTTATTCAACAGTTTAATTACAAATAATTGCCGCCACAGTTCAAGGGTCCTTCATGGTCGAAAAAAATGTTAACAGCACCTTGCCTGCAGAAGATTGTGTGAACTTACTGGATGGCTCGTAGTAATGGCACCAAGTTTCGTCACCAGCAACTATTGACAGAAGAAAGTCATCTCCATTTTGCCTATAGTCTGTGAGGTGTTGCAGAGATAAGCCCATTCGCAAGCATTTTTGTTCATTATACAAGTGACGAGGAATGTATTGCGAACAAACTTTGCTGTAACCCAGATTACGAACAATACTATGGACAGATCCTACACTCGCACCAACAATATTTGAAATTTCTCTAATTCAAGTTCGACGATTTTCTCTAATAAGGCCGTCCACACATGCCATATTGTTTTCTGTTAATGCAGTATACCGTGTACCTGGTCGCGGCTCATCCATTCTCCCCTCTTTTCCATTCTTAATTTTCGGCACCATTCCTTCACAGTTGGATACCCAATACATGCATTTCCATACACTGCTTGCAATCACGTATGAATCTGCAATGGCTACACACCCTCAGCGCATAAAGTTGCAGGACTGCAACAACAAACGCCATTTCAAAATGGAAGTTTTAAAAATCAATCAAATTCAAACGCCAGAAACTTATTAATGTGTTGCTTACAAACACTACTAACATTAACAAACGTCATTTGAATTTTTGCATTTCTTTTCAAGGCTAAGTTGATCAAAGATGGGTTTCGGTTGAACAAGCCTCGTAAAACAAAATTATATAAAGTTCTTCCACCATATAGGGTAAACTCGGGTTAGTTAGTGATTATTTTGGTTTTATCCTATTAAAGTACTGATTATTTTGAAAATTTGCAATTTACCCTACATACCTTGAAACGTTATATATTGACATACACATTTCACTATAAATTATAATTTTATTGTTAATAAATTTTATAAAAAATTATAAAAGGTAATAATAATAGTAGGCTGACATTCCAGTTGGAATAGAGCCACTCCTCTTCCGGAGTTTCATTGACTCAATTAACATGGTGAATCACTCCATATTACTACATGTGAACGAATTCATAGCTTTGGGGGAGGGGGGTTGTGGCATCCTTAACAATATCCCTCCATTTTTTCTTGTCCTTCAACTTTTCTTTGTGTCCTGTAATTCTCATACTGTTCAGGTCTTTTATGACTTGGTCCTTCCATTTTATCTTCGGTCGACCTTTTGGTCTTCCTTCGGTTGGTATCCATTCGGTAATACTCCTCACTTTATCTTCTCTCTCCTTCCTGTATATATGTCCATACCATCTCAGTCTATGGGCTTTGATGGGTTTTACTATGTCCTCTCCTTTCATCTTGTTTCTGATTTCAAAGTTCATTAAGTTTCTTTTGTCTCCATTTTCTAGTTTAACGGGGCCGTATATTCTTCTAACGATTTTTCTTTCAAAAATCCGTAGACCTTCTTCTTCCTTTTTTTGTTAGAGTCATGATTTCTGCTCCATATATTACCACTGGTCTAATGGCAGTTCTACAGACTTTCATTTTTGTTTTACGGCTGATTTTCTTATTATTCATGAGACTTTTGTACATGTAATATGCCTTATGCCCTGCTTGTATTTGCTGTATTATTTCCATTCTTCTATCATTTGTTCCGTTTATCATTACTCCAAGATATTTAAAGCTATTAACTATCTCAAAGTTGGATTCTCCTAATCTTATGCTTTTCGCACCTGTTCTTTTCTGTCTTCTGCATCTCAATAGTTTGGTTTTACATTCATTAATTTTAAGTCCTCTTCTATTCGCTTTAGTAACCAATTTATGAAATACTTTCACTAAGCTTTTATTTTCTCTTGCAGTTATGACCAGATCATCCGCGTAGGCTATTAACTGTATGGATTTATTTGCGATGGTTCCTTGGCATTCAAGTTTTCTGATTACTGTTTCCAGAGTTATATTGAAGAGTGCTGCTGAGAGCGAGTCACCTTGCCTTACTCCTCTATTAATTTGAAAGTCTTCAGTAATCCCATCATGTTTCATTACTGCTCCTTTAGACCCGTCCATGGTCATTTTTATCAGTCTAACTAATTTTGTGGGTATTCCCATTTTTGTCATGTCTATATACAATCTTTCTCTAATAACGCTATCGAAGGCCTGTTTGAAGTCAATAAACAATATTTGTAGATGTGATGATGATTCCTTTTACAAATCCAAACTAGTACTCTCCTATTACTGTCAGTAGATATTTTCCTAATCTTTTGTATATTATTATTATTAAGATTTTATATGCGGCATTCAATAACGATATTCCCCTCTAATTGGAACACTCCATACAGTCACCTTTTTTTGAATATCGGTATGATCAATCCAAGCCTCCAGTTCTTTGGCATGAAAAGATATAATGCTTATAACTACTGGTAACTCCGTGGTACCTTTGGTCACTTCGTGATGCTGTGTTGGTATGTTCGCGATAGTATTTTCATTCGTCAAAATCGGTATCCATGCATCCATCACAAATAAAATGTACTTTGTCTGTTACATTTTGGCACCGACAGGGGTGCCAAATTACACAGAGGTTGCATTGGATCTATTTAGCACCAGTTTCATTTACATCATCACCGCGTGCTCCGCAAAACCAATCTTCTTTAGTCTTCTTCGTCTTCTTTCCAAACTGAGAACACTTTTTACGCTGAGGAGTTGACAAATTTACAATTTTAGAATATGGTGGTTTTCTAGACTGAACATCGGCTATTCGTTTCCCATGTTGAGAAGTTGCTGATTATTTAACCTGAGGACTTGATGTTTTTCCATTTTGAGAAGTTGATGGCTTTACGGACTGAGCAACTATTTGTTTCCTAAGTTTAGCAGTCAATGGTTGCTTTATTGATGAAGTTTTTCTAAAAGAAAGCACTTTCGCAAAGAATCAAGAGGACTAACATGTTCCTTTTGAGACTTAGGAAGTTGCAGCAAATCTTCTACTTTATCTGAAGTATTGGAGGGGGCAGGAGAATGTGCAGCACTTGGATGGTTTGCTGTTATAAGAGAAAATGCTAATGCTTCATCTGAAATTGCATTCTTGTTTAGAGGAAATACACCGGTCTTTTCAAAAGAATGAATAATATTATTTGGTAGAAAAGTTGAAAACCAAGCTGGTTTTAATATTCGATTAAAATCGACCTTGTTGGCTTCTCCCCTGAATGGATGCACATAAAACAATCCAATTCCTTTTTGCATGTCGACTTTAAAGGTTTCTAAACTCCAACATCCAACGGTTGTAACAAGTGTGTTGTGTGCGCTGGAAATGTTATAATGTGGGTGTCAATGTCAGATGCAAGTGATACAACTTCTGGACTGAGATGGCTTGCATGCGAGTCCATAATTAGAGTAAATAGGTCTTCCTGGCGGAATGCTAGTTAGAAAATGATCAAACCATTCCACAAACAATTCCGTGTTTATCCATCCTAATTTTGATAAACAAATCAAAACTACCAGGAACCATGTCTTCACACAAACCTTCCTCACTCCCTTGAAAATTACGAAAGGGGGCACAGAAAGGCCGGAAGCATTAATGCATCCTAGGATAGTAGAGGTTATTCCTCGTTCAGCATAGCTTTGTTTCTACACATACTTTTTACCAACAAGAGTCACAATTCGGTTTGCTTTCATAACATAGGTGAGGGCCGTTTTATCGATGTTTCAAACACGGTCAGATAAATTAGTAACCCCTATGTTTTGGGCAAGATCATACAACCCCCTATTCATCGAGAGGTTCTCGGGTTGGCTCAATGCCAAACCATACCTTTCTTTACATTTTCCCCACCACTACCATCCAGCCATTTCTTTTTCCTTGTTAAAATGATTAAAAGTTCCTGATTTTTTGGCTATTTTATAAGCTACGTGCCTGATTTACTGATATACTGTAAGACCAAATCCCATTTCTTGCATGTTAACAACATATTGAACAAGCTTTGATTCCAAATCAACATTCAAAGTAAATTTTTTCCCATTTTAGTAAGATTAAGGAAGGTCAAATCTTGAGGTTGGTCATTTATTTCCTTTAAGAATTTTGATTTGTAATCTTTCAATGTGCTTCAAGGTATTTAGAAATGTTAGCTAGCTTTGTAAATTGACCAATTTTCATCTTTTATGTTTGTTAATGCGTCTTGCATAGTGCGAGAAGAGTATTTCCTTTCAAATTTGTCTTTAGATTTTTTTCTTACAATCTTCTTCTAAGAGAGCATCTAAAAATGTAAAATATGTATTACTTAAATACCAATATCTGCCATTAGACGTTTATATCATCATATTGTTAAAATTTAATCACTGCTCAGAAGCTATGATTTTAGAAAAGAAGAATACTTTGTTTCTATTCTTAAATACTCATTGTCCCAGATAGTGTGGTTGAGACATCCTGCTACTCTTTTTGCTTTTGTGATGTATTTCCCTATTTCTCTATTTAAGTATCCATCGCTGGTGATGGTTGTTTCCAAATATTTTATTTCCATCACCTGTTCTATAAGTTTCCCATATGCTACCACCTTCTGGCTCTTGTGAGACCGTTATTGATTTTGATTTTGTCACAGATATGTTCAAGTTAAATGTCTTACAAGTATTGACAAATAAGTGTAGCATTCTCTGTAATTGGTCGTCGATGTCTGATGTCAGTACTGCATCGTCTGCGCAACATATTATATTTATTTTTTTGTGCCCATTTGGAACCCATGGCTTTGTTTTACGACTTTTATGATTTTGTCCATTGTGAGATTAAATAGTAGCGGACTTCATAAATCCCCTTGTCTTACACCTTTCTGCGACTGTATTGCTTCTGTTAATTTACTGCAGTATTTAATCTTCCTTGTGTTATCTGTATATACGTTTTTTTATTGTGACTTATGGTACTTGCCTATCTTATTGTATATCTATTGTATCAGGCAGTTAGATATGATCGAAGGCCTTTTCCAGAGCGATGAAACACATATAAGCGGTTTTATTAAATTCTAGAGCTTTTTCTCTTATTTGTTGTATTAGTAATATTGCATCTGTAGCGGTAGGTTCCAAGCATTTCACAGTGTCCGTAAATTCCTTGGACCTATGGAATGCATTACTCTAGCAACCAGATTTTCCCAGCGGTAC
>JABXWE010060751.1:0-12793 GCA_014611495.1 Limonius californicus
TGTCAAAATCCGGGATAGACTGGACGAACTTCTTTTCTATTGATAGGACCGCCAATGCGTTCAGTCGATCTTTTTGCACACAATTAACTTCCATCATTGAAAAAACGTCACTTTCGTCTTTGAATTCAAACGCGCGATTGCGCGATAACACAAAACACTGCGGTCGAAATTCAAACGTTGAGTTTAAGTGGGGAACAATCTGCTCGGTGCCCCATTCGCCTGGTATATCGCGTATAGCGAAGATAACCGATAGGCAACCGAATCCTGCTCTACATAGGTACAAATCAGAGCGTTCCCCGGAAAATAGTTTTGAGGCTGTTAGGCGCGCTTGTGGTGCGGAAGGAAAATTTTATACCATCGTTAAAATAATGAAATTAAAATAATGCACTGAATTGCATGCGAATTTCTTTCTGTGTTTATCTTGGTGGTTGGGTGGGCACGTGCCCTTTAGTACAAGCCGCCACTGAGTAGGAGGTCATGCCATCACTTCCCAAGGAAACGGGTGTGGTCGCCCTCAATTTGGAGGCAACTCTGGCATGTCCTACGTTTTCCTGAGTTGGTTTCCATTGCCCCTTACACAGTAGCCTATGCGTTGCTGCTCGAGCCGCGGCCTCAATCACAAGGTGAAGAGGCGCGAGTCCCAGCAGCACTTCCATGGCCGCTGTCGGGGTTGTATACATTGCGACCGTAATGCCCAGACAAGCTAATCTTTGCACATGGGCGAGTGTCGTCCTTGTAGTGGTCAGTTCTGATCGTAGCCACCAGACAAGGGCGGCGTATGTTAGCAACGGGCGTGCTACAGCCGTGTAGAACCGGAATATGATTCTAGGCTTCAGCCTCAGGTTTTGCCTAAAGCGCGCCATCACGTTCAGTAGGATGCGCAGGCCCCTTGTTCTTGTCTTTTCACATGACTTTTCCAGATTAGTCGAGCATCAAGGACAAAGCCTAGATATTTGACCTCACCAGTCAAGTCAAGTGACTTGTTGAAGATGGAGGGTTCTCTATAACCTGTCATCTTCCGTTTTCGTGTGAACAGGACCAGCTCGGTTTTTGATGACAAACAACACCTATCAGACCGAAAAGAATTAGAAAGAAATGCTCACTGAAGCAGGGAGGGATTTTACAGGTATCAGAAAATACAGTCAGGTATCCCATCGAAGAGCCCCATGATCTTAATCCTGCAAATGGTAGTGATAATCCCATACTTAAGTCAATCGATTTGAAGAATAGTAGTGAAGATGAGGATGAGACAATAGGTAGTTACAAAGTAAACAACGTGCGAAATGTAGAAGAAATGAAAGGTAAAACAAGTAATTACAGAGGTTCAAATAGTTGTTGGCTATCAATCATTCATCGTTTGAGGAATTGCAACCCAAAGGCAAAAATGGCGAACGCCACAAAAAATCAAGACTGCGAAGTTCAATCGGCCATTAACACTTATCCAGAACTATCAAAGCGAACAACAGACTACAAAAAGTTTTTTTGCAACGCGAAATAAAAAAACGATCTTGTAGTAGCAGCCACTAACTTACGTTTCATTATTTTTAAGAATTTTTAATATTTTTTTGTATTTCCAGTTAGACATATTTACTATGCAATTAATAATATTAAAAACCTGGCTGCAACAAAGAGTGATCTGTTTTTTGTAAAAATGTTTAAATTATATAGATTTTTTGGGAAAAAAATGTTAAGGCCAAAAACAGTTACCTTCTTGTTGCTACAAAGTTGTCAATTATTGGTTTGCATTTTTGTATAATATAATTACATTGTATAATAATTAGCAATTATCGCATAATACAACACTGAAACATTTGTAATGGTCAATTACAAACAAAATTTGCCATTAGAAATGTAAACTTCAGCCTTTGATAATATAGAAAGCATTAAAACAAAAATAGAATATAATATATAATATTGCTACCTATTAATAGTAGATAACAAATAAACATAATCGAAACAGAAATGTTACAGCTCTGAATCCCTTTAGGCTTTCTTAAAAGTTACCGATGAAATTTAGCCAAAATTATTGTAAAAGATACTTATCACAGGTATTAGTATTAGTTATTGCTACTAAAGAAGAATTTTGTATTGTATGCAACCAACAATGCGCTTACTTTGGACAACATCCAGAAACTCTGTCAGCATGAGTCTTACATTACATATGACGCTGAAATGGGAATATTATAGACGAGACATCACATTAATAAAAGCATATTCTAAAAAAGCACATTTTTCCATAAACAAAATTAGCAAAAAAACTTCATAAGACTGTAAAATTAACTGTTCATATGTGAATACAAACTTTTGTTGCATAGAAATTTTCATATATAATATTATACATAACATAATGCAATAATAATTGGTTTAATAATATACTGCTTACAATTGGCAAATATTATCAATGCCAATGGCTTCTCGGAATATATTTTTTAATATTTGTCATTATCATTGTTAGCAATCCAGTCTTCAATTTCCTTTACACTAAAATACGAAATTTTATTACAATTAAAAAGAAAATACAGTAACTTACGTTCGTGGCACTTTTGTTAGGTTTTTAACTCCTTTTGCAGTAATAACGACATCATCTTCAATTCTAACACCTCCAAATCCTCGGAATCTCTTTATGGCATCCAGTACGAAAAATTTGGAAAGCACAGGATCTTCTAAAGCTTTATCCAGTAACTAAAATCAAAAAGGTTTTCTGTCAAACAGCAAATTGTTTTGATAAAAATTCCTACCGGATCAATAAAATAACAACCAGGTTCAATAGTAACAACCATGCCTTCCAGAAGGTTCCTGGATGTTCTCAATTTATCTAGACCAGTTGGACTTTGAAGTCTTCTAGGATGATCAGGCAAGTATCCACCAACATCATGAACATCTAAACCTAGGAGATGTCCCAAACCATGAGGTTGGAAAGTGTAACCCAAGCCAGCATCCATCATTTCATCAACACTTCCTTGAAGAATGCCCCCTTTTTTCAGTTCAGTTAACAACACACGGTTTGCTAGCAAATGCATGTTAACCCAGTTTACACCAGGTTTTGCAGCATTTGCTACTGCTAAGTTGGCTTCCAAAACGGCTTCATATATCAATTTTTGATCTGGGGTAAATTTACCACTGACAGGAAAAGTGCATGTTATATCTGCCGCATAACCAAAGTAGTTTGCTCCCATGTCAAACAAGCTGAAAACAGTAACCTTTTTACTACCCTAAACTCAAAACATTTTAGAAAATCAACTTACCATAATTCGTTTTCCTTAATGAACCGATCATTTGGTGATCCAGCATGGCCATAATGAAGGATGGCACCATTAGGACCGGACCCGCATATGCAAGTGTAGGAAACATTTCTGCATCCACCGATGCTATAGCAGTGATGCAAAAATTCGGATTCACACTGATACTCGCTTCTTCCTGCTTTTGCTATTCGCATAACTTTGCGGTGAGCAGCCGAAGATGTTTCAATTACATATTGCATGACTTCCAGTTCCAAGTCCGTTTTAACAACACGCCTTAAATTAATATTAAATATCAAACAGCGATATTTGGTTTTACTAATAATTTATCTACTTACAAATCGGCCATTTCGTTGTACAAAATTGTTTTTTCTAAGGTGAAACTGAAACAATCAATTTCAATTACTTCTACAGCACACAATAAAAAATCAAAAAACTGTTTTCTTATTAGAACAAAACAGTCGAACTTCCATATATTGAAGCGCCAATGGACCGTGAAAAAATTCGTTATAGAAAATTCGACAAATGCAAGTTGTCAAAAATGAACGTACCCTAATTTAGAAATGTTTATTTATAAGTAGGTACATACACACGTACATTCAAAACTTAGTAATTTTTGTTGTAAGGTGCACTTAAATGAAGCTTTTTGTTCGAAAAATGATTCACAATTATTTAAACTAGAAATGACTGCGTCAGGTATATTTTCTTGATGCTGAAACGCTTGCCGAATCGTAGAAAATGCAGAAAAAACGTCATCTGCTGCAGGAATGGAAATCACACTATTGTCTTCTTTTACTTCGCTTTCTTGGGAGTTCTTTTCTTCAGTTTCTTCTACAAAATATCTATTTGTGACGCTGCCAATAATATTCTGGTCATTAGGATACTCGGACACTATAATATTTTCACCAATTTGTAGATAATCTTGCAGTTCCATTTCATTGGAAATACTGACATTGGTTTTCAAATTTTTCCCAGCTTTTCTTTAATTCTCTAAGGACGACAATGTCTTCTGTTTCCCGTTCGTACATATTATTTCACTACAACCCTCTTTTGAAAAACAATTTCCGGTTGTTGAAGATGTAACATCATTTGACCACACTTTTGATAGTTCGATGATGCAGTCCCTCAGCGATATCAATGCGGCTAACAGTCGATTGTGTTCAAAGCACTCTTCACTATCTTTACCACCAAAGCTCTCGTTTTACTTTTTCATTTCAAATTCTGAAAATAAAGTAAAGAGAGAACACTGAATACAAAAAAATTTAGACACTGGAGAATGCAAAAAGTAACCTTCCAAAGTCTTATGTTCGCAGACGACATCGTGTTGACGGCAGACAACATTAGGAAATTACAAGCTGCAGCCATTAAATGGAATAATAATGTACACAGAGCAGAAATGAAAATAAATGCAAATAAAAGCAAAATAATGAAAATTAGTAAGCAAACCACCAACCAAGAGGAAGACATAAATATCAGATGTGGATAGAATAAATTAAATGTAGGAAACGTCTACTAATATTTGGAATCATGATAAGGAATGACGGAACTATAAAATAAGAAAAAGAAACCGAACATCAAAAGCAATAAAGGTATACTGGCAGATTAATACATCACTAATAAATAAAAAAGAACTTGGAAGGGCACAGCAGCATTCGTATAAATCAGTTCACGTACCAACTTTCATATATGGTCTATGGAGCAGATACTTGGCCAATGCAAGACAAACACAACTGTAAAATAACAGCTGCAGAGATAAGATATTTAACAAGTATTGTAGGCAGAACAAGTAGAGACAATCAGAAACGTAACAACGCGGGAAGAAGTAGACGTAGAACCGGTAGTGGAAACAATCCAAAAAAGACAGTTACAATGGTATGGACACGTGGTCTGAATGGAAGAACGGGGACTCCCAAATATGATGATGAACGTTAGAGGAGACGAAAGAGAGGAAGGAGGAAACCCATGAATACGGTGGATAGACACAATGAAGAATATGACACAACAGAAAGGAAAGAATATTGAGGTAATAAAGAAGTTGATGCTAAACTGAATGGAATACCAGAAATTGATAAGGATCCCACACCTTAGGGTATAAGGAAATTGCCAAAGAAGAAGAAGAGTTTCATTAGGTACTAGGAAGACATTTAAAAATCAACCCGGTTTCGTCAGCATTGAATATGTCTTTGTTGCCGTATTGCTTCAAATTGGTTGGTAGAACATTTTCCTTCCACATTTGACTTACATCTGCACTTTGACTATAAATTACTTTTTGCACAATGCAATGTCTTTTTTGTTCTGTTTTGTCCAACTATTCAGTTTAAATATTACCTACTAGGCTCATTTAACTTTGCAGCATATTAGACCCCTTCTTTCTATTCGGGGAACGGTAATGGGCAAATTTTTAAACCACTTTAAAACTGCTAGCAGCGTTTACAACGTTTTCTGTCTGAATCTAGGTCTTCGCTTTGCCTATGGATGTTACTTTTTTTTAAAATTGTAGGCAAGGTGTTTGGGGGTATACCAAAAGACGCTGCCACATGTCCTTTCTTTTCAGGCCTTTGTCGGTTTCATCTAAGAACTTCAACTATTTCTGCTACGTTTTGACATTTTATAATTTTAGTAATACGAGTACACTATGTAAGAATGCATATGCAACTGCAAACTTAATTTGTGGAATTGTATGTACAAGCTTTAAATACAAATCTAGGTGTATTCATTAATAGCCAGGGAGCGCACAAAGGATTATAAAATCCCTGATAACGGTGGTAAAATATGTTTCAAATTCAGAAAAAGGCAGAATAAAATTGAAATATACATTTCAATTGTTATCTCTAATAGAAAAAAATAGACCGTTTTAAAACTTTTAAGCTAGAAAATACTCGTTAAATAAAAATTCAAAGTTCAATACAAGAGGCCAAAATAACGTTAAAAGTGCTTTCATTGTCATAATCCTTGAACAATTGCATTAAATGAAGAAATTCACTATATAGAAGTTCGACTGTATGTTAAGTACATGGGCGAATTAGAAAACCGCTCGTCACAGGGACTTCAAAAAGAACAAAAATGGCTTCCAATTTTTAAGGGTTTTATTAATTAGGTATTGAAATATTCAATAATGAGGAAGTACTTTCTTTATGAGTCCTAAAGCGTTCAGTTTATCTTATTTACTTTTTCTACCTGGAAAATTTTGGAGTGCATCACTATTTGTCAAGGGCACACAAATAGCAATCTTCTACTTTCTGAGTTTTATGGACTCTTAATCTTTGCTTAAAGCGGTGTTTACACAGGAAGAGTTTACTGGTGTAAAGTACTATCCACCACTAAACTTTCCACATCTAAAAGGAAACTTGCAACTTGCAGGTAACTAACAAGTGGAATAGAGACAACAGCTATTTTACTGACTCACCGTCTCATTACATTCCACACGCAAACAGCAGTTGTCTAGATAGTGCAAGTCATTTGATATCGACCTTTATTAATGGCATTTATTCTAAAAATTAACTTAACTTTTAGGATGTTTAATTTGAGTTTGAAAATTGCGATTGATTGCATAAATTTAAGTACAAGTACAGGTAATGTTCAATAACTTACTTTTCAATTCCCTCGAAGTGCGGTTCTTTAGGTTCCAAACCACTATCACTGTTTACCCCTTTCTAAAATAAATATAATAAATCAGAAATCTGTAAAAAATTGAACCAATAACAATGTTTTAATGTTGTAATAATTTTCATTTCGGAACACTTATTGTAAGTAAATCTGATTACTTAAATATAATAAATTGTCCAATAATGAGAATTTAATTACCCCCCCCAATATACACAGAGTTAGCAAAACGTCGAGATGTCTGATAAACAGTTAAGTGTAGAAAAACAAGGAAAAACCTCTACAGTATATATCTACCTTTAACAATAATAATAATAAATTAAATAAAAATAATAAAAATGTATTTAGCCCATAATATGTACAGGATTAGCAAAATCTGGACTATTTTGATGCACCATTAAGTCTAGAAAAAAAAGCAAGACCTCTACGGGATATATCCGACTTTAACAAGATACTATATTAACTAAATTGAATATAACAAATTGTCCAATAATAATATTTTAATTAGCTCGCAATATATGCGGGGTTAGCAAAAAGCAAATATTTTTAACGTCGATGTTTTTCGAAAAGCCGGGTGATTGAGTGGTCGAAATGTTTTAGAAACGGGACAAATCGTATAGAAAATTAGCATCATATACGATCACCTGCAACTTCGGTTAATTATAACACGAAGAAAAAGTTAAATGCTCTCTCATTCAGCAAGACAGATGGACCATAGTTCGTCATAAATTACAAAATTTACAAATTAGTGTCAGAAGTGTTTGAGGCCATCACAACAAAACAAGCTGAAGTATCGTAAAGTGAGTGCCAGGTGGATGCCACGCTTGTTGACCGCAGAACACAAGTTGAATGGTTTGCAAATCACTTCTTCTTTCCTGCAACGAGATGAGGGAGAAGGGCATGCATTTTTGGACTCAATTGTGACAACTATTGACACACCACATCTCAAAAGCCAAAGAAATCAAAAGTAAAGTGATGGCAACATATTTGTAAGATTCTCAAGGGGTGCTCTTTGTTTATTTCCTATCAGAACATCGTAAAATTAATGCAGGCTATTATTTGCCACTTTTGCACAACAAATTTCTGTTCACTTCTCCTACTCGCCCTCATGCCGCTGCAAGAGCAATTAAAACCATAAATAAACTTCCGCGTGCAGTATCTTGCCCCTTCAAATTTTTATTTGTACGGCCCACTAAAAGAATTTTTTGCTGGGAAAAAATTTCAGTCAAATAAAGAAGTTATCAAAGCCATTCAAGAGTGGATACGCATGTAACCCCCCCCCCTCAGGAAGGTATTAGAAAGCTTCCAGATCGGTAGCACGACTGCATCGCTTGGCAGCGCCGCAGGGGGACTACACCTACCCCCGTCTTGGCTGTCTTAACCTATGGAGCCCAAGCATTGACGTTAAACAAGCGTAACATGGAAAGATTAGCGGTAACACAGAGGGCAATGGAAAGACAAGTGTTGAACATAACCTTAAATGATAAAAAACGAAACAGCTGGATAAGAGAAAGAACAAGAGTTAAAGACGTAGGAAACCAAGTGGCACAATTAAAATGGCAATATGCTAGTCATAACGCTCGACATAATGATGATAAATGGAACTCGCAAATCACAAATTGGCGCCCTTGGCTAGGAAAGAGAGAACGAGGACGACCCCAGATGAGATGGGAGGACGACGTGAAAAAAAACGCGGGTGTGATGAGGAAAAGAAGAGCCCAAGATAGAAGACAGTGGAAGAAAATTGGGGAAACCTACATCAAAAAATGGATTGAATAAAGGTTGAAGAAGAAGAAGATATATGTATATACAGAGCGGTCGTAAAATGTTCTCTCCCTACTAACTTTTGAACGACTTGATATTTCTTCACAAACTTTTGTGTGCTTTAATGGGAGGCTAAATACTACTGTTTAGCCCATATTTAAATTTTATAACTTTCAAAATGGCGGCTAAGCGCTATCTTGAACTATTTTTTTAAATGGCAATGGCCGTTGATGCGCCGTACTTATGCGAACAGATTGAGCTCGCGACCGACCCGCTACGATGACGTGGATACGTGCGGGACGTCGATTCGTGTTTCGACTTTGGACGCCCCTGGCGGCCGAACGGTATGAGCTACGGGAAAGTACTATGAGGAAAAGTTGTTGTCCTCGACGAGGCCAACAACATATCCGAACCGCAAATCGCAAAGTTTTCGGGTGCTTTCTTTTTTCCATAAACTTGTTATTTTCAATTATCTGTAATTTTTTTCTGGATTAATATTTTTTATTAAATTCAAGGATCAGACACACAATTAAAATACCTTTCAAATGAGGTGTCACTCGACCCCCATTGCCATTTAAAAGAAATTGTTGAAGATGGCGCCTAGCCGCCATTTTGAAAGTTATATAATATAAATATGGGCTAAATAGTAGTATTAAACCTCCCATTAAAGCACACAAAGTTTTGTGAAGAAATATCAAGCTGTTCAAATGTTAGTAGGGGGGGGAGGTCATTTTACGACCGCACTGTATATATTGATGCCTGCTAAGTTGTGACTTCCCTTATATAAAATAGACGACCTGTCAACCCGGTCCCCTAACTGCTTTAGCTGTATATAATTGTAGTATATCATTTAGGGGAATCTGTACAATAGGTCAGTCAAAAGAGGGGAAACAATTTTTCAATAATAAAATATATATATATATCATGTGTATATAGTATGTATATATAAAATACGAAGTGACTTCCATATACACGTATCCGTCTCTAAAACTGGTAACGATGTCATAACATACTTCAATAATTTTTATCGGGGACTTGTCTGACTCTTGAATACGAGTTCATTAGGAGGATAAATATTATTTATTTCCTAGCTAGTGTGCCCTTACATTTGCAAATAAAATTAATTTTGTAATTCACCAATGTTATTAACCAGAAGGTAAACAATCTCGAGGTTTATATTCTTATTATAACTTTAAAGATCTTTTGTAAGAACAACACAACAAATTTAAAAAACGAGAATTCTTTATCCTATAATAAAATAACGTACGATATTGTTTTTTATTTCGTTGAATTAATCCAATACTTAAAACACGTATCATACAGGGTGTAGAATTGGTCCACACAACATACAGATTTCAATGATAAATTCTTAATGTCAATTATTTACGTCCTTAGTTATTTTGAATTTAAAGTGTTAAGAAGTTTTAGGTAGAGAAAAAATATTGCAACTACACATGCCATTGATTACTTTGTTACAAAAGGCGAAATATGAAGGAAATTTAAACAAATACCTCTGATGCCTTGCAACTGTTGGTAGAAAAAGTAGTTAATTATTTGTCATTTCGACGTATTGTGTGTTATTGTGGTATTGTTTAGACTAGTTTTGAAGGCAATTTGGTATTCCATAAATAAAAAACTGGAAATAGTAAAACAATATCATTGTGCAAATAGTATGCGTCCTGTAATAAATACACACTGTGTTTACTGCTGAATTTCGAAACCGGCGTATTCGCAATGGTACAACTCTTATAAGAATAGTTTAAAATAATAGTCTCCATCTCAACAGTATTTATTTGAGTTTCATATGTATTTCGTAAGCCATTTTGAGAAGCAATATTATATAATTTGTAGGAAAATACACTGGACCTTTTTTCGAACTTTGTTCTAGTCTTCTATTCGAAAATATCCAATAGCTGGGAATTTATGAGCTCAATTTGTACATTCACTAAAGGTGTATTTGTTAAAGTGTGTTTGACTTTGAATGGCTTCAGCTATATCCGTGTAAAAATATTATTATATTATTTGATGACAATGTATAGGTGTGTTTTAGTATATATTTTTATATGTATATGTTTATTATATCTGGTATAAAAATTATATAAAACTGTCTAGCCTGTATAGAATTACACAGTGAATTTGTAAACAATTAATTTTAACAAATCGTTCGGTCTGTTTGCGTTGAATTTTTTGTTATTATTTCAGTGATACAGAGAAAATTGCTAAAATTGTATCAAAGTAAGTACATTTAAAGTAATTTATGAAGCATCACAAAACACATTCAACACCTCTCTCAACACAAAAAACTATTAACATGAATTTCAAACAAGTACAGGGACAAACAATTAACAAATTTAATAAGAATGTTATCCATTCCAACTTTAAAGCAACTGACATCGTGTTAAATAAGCGTAAATTACACAAAGCACAATGTAAGGTATGAAAGGACTGAAAACGCATTTAGTGTGATATTTGCAGTAGCCGATAATTTAGGAGAACGGTAACTTATTAATACACAAGTGTAATTCACAAAAAAAAACCAGATAAGAGTATACCCTGTGGTGACATTCTAAGAATTAATAAAATTATCAATATAAAATTAATATTATTATTTTTCATATATGTAAAATGATCAAATTCAACCTGTCAAAATATTAACTCTTTGATTCATCAATTCCACTACAGCACTGAGTTTTTGCTAAAGCGGCAACTTTTCGCCTATTGTAAAAAAGAAACGTGGCCAATTCTTCACCTTGTATATACACCGGGCGGTGAATTCCGTTATGCACCACAGAGAAATAGCGTGTGCATATGAATTCATTTAAATTCCTGCTTTCCACAATTATTTAACGAATAATTTTGATCACATACCGATTAATTGATTAACAAACGTTTTTAGGCAATAAAATTATTAAATACCCAAAAAATAATTATTATTATTCTAATTGTTTGTTTGTTTTGATTGGGCAAAATCTAGGGCGAGGATTTCCAAGCAGCTTTATTCATGGAATTAAACTGCATTTTGTGGGCGGAATGGCAGTTTAGTTTTACTCAACTTCGTAAATTACCATTTTGCAGCAACTGATCTTTAGAACGGAATTTCATATTCAGTTTTTATTGACTCATTGAAAGTCTAAATGTTCCAAGAAGCATATCAATTTATAAATATAAATAATGTCTAAGTTGCATTTTGCGATGCGACGTTGCCGTCCTTCGAGATATTGGATGCACAATCAGAAACAGACAAACATTCAAGTGAATAAGATTACTACGAAAAGTGCAGGCAAAACGACGATAGCAGCATGTTTTATCAGCTGACTGTATTGGTGGAAGTCACTTCATACAGCTCGTGACGCATCTCGAAGCGACACTAGCGCCAGCGATCTATACTCCAACTAAAACGAAATTTTGCAAATATACAGCGTCTTAGTGAATTCCGACACAAAATCTCAAATTATGCTCGTCGCGATATCTATAGGAAATTTCTGTAAAAAACATTACAATACGTGACTTCCAAAAACGGAAGTCACGACGTTACATATGAGGTGACAACGTTTAATGAGTATCTGATTTGGAGATGACAAGGTAATATTTATCAATAAATCAATAAATAAATAAATAACTATATATATACATATATGCATATATTCGACGTCTTGGCTGGACCATTTTGCAACTATTAGAAGAATGAAAATTCTGCATTCTGCTGAAGAAAAACCCAAGGTATTCCATTATTCAATGAAGATGAGTGCATGCAAATTCTGCCTTCTTCTAATGGTGCTTTCCAAAATATACATACGTCTTTGACTACCCAGAATATTAAAGGCCTCAATAGCGATAGAGAAGCGATTTTGAAAAGTATTTACTACGGTAAATGATAATATGGAGAAATCAATTCAATCTTACACAATATAATTAATTCACTTGAAAAGTTGATATATACTACAAAAAATAAGGTGGCCAGATTTTCGTGCCTCTGGAAAATCAGCTTTTAATCGGAACATTTTCTTCTGTACCTACTAAGAATTAAAAAAATGCCACGGCATTTACTAGCCAGGTACATATGTTATCACATTAAAAAATCGTTACCAAGTTTCACAAATAATCTCTGAATATTTTATACTTACCAGTACAAGCAAACTAGATGGATTTAAGTCTTTCAAAACGTCGACAATCTAAAACAATAAAAG
>JABXWE010060757.1:0-17880 GCA_014611495.1 Limonius californicus
TTATGTATCATTTATTTTAATGCATCATCAAAATAATGCAACGTAGAGGTTAAGAGACGTAAAGGTTATCAAATTGTTAACGAATAAAGAGATAACAGATAAAAGTTTCCGATATTTTCAAAAATAAATTTACTTTACTGTTAGACAAAATTAATATAGAACTTCATTCTGTAGTTTTTCCTCATTTACAAAACCAGTTTCAAAAAGTTTTTAAATAAATAATTTTAACCTCGCGAAAATTAAAATTCGGACGTAGTAAATCCATAAAAATGAAAATAATTTTTGTTTTATTTAGGTATTTTTTACTATTAAGCTAGTCTTTGGTTTCTTCTATTGCCAATAAGTCTTTTTGGGTAACTATTAAGTGAGTTTTCGTTTTCCTTTGATTTTTTCCACTTTTTTTGTTTCTATCTAATGGTTTTATTTCAAGCTATTTTTTATATTGAAAACAGCATACATACTAAACTTTCCACTAAATAAAAAACCCTAAAATAAAATACAAACTTGATATTCTTGAAAGGTAAATCAACAAAAATAGAAAGTAATAAAAAAGTCATGATATTTGCAGTAAGTCAGTAAAACTAAGATGTTATACATTTTCTTGAGTAGGACTTCTTTGTTTTATTTACAAAGGACTTCCAATTAAAGGTTTTCAATATCTTCCAAGCAATGGTAAGCTTTTAAGGAAAGTGTTCTTCTCATCCGTTCTTAAAACAGGAGGACCCCCCCCTCCCTTCTCTCTAAAAGAAATAATAGAAGGAACGTCCCTCTATTTCTATAGGAAGATTTCGTAATGAAACAGCTACTATTCAACTTTTATACTTTTAAAATTTCGAAAATAAAATGCCCCTCCTCCCCATTTCTACAGGGAGATTTTGTAACAAAACGCAACTATAAAACTTTCTACTTGAAAAAATCTAAAATAATATGCCCCCTTCAATTTCTACAGAGAGATTTCGTAATCAAACGCTACTTTTCAATTTTTCTATTTTAGAAAATCTAAAATAACCCCCCCCCTCCATTTCTACAGGTAGATTTCGTAGTGTAATGTCACTTTTCAATTCTTCTCCCATTTAAGAATCTGCATTTGGAATTTTAATAGTTTGTTTTATCCGATAGACAAAATATCCTGGATATTCCGACATCCCAAACAACGACAAAGAAATTATAGTTTTGCCATAAATGATTACGCCTAAATCATATCAGCTGTTTTTTAATTGTCATAATTATTTCTGAATACACATGTTCATGAAATTTAATTGATTTTTATAGCAAATTGTTTTATAACAATAAACGAATTAACTTTATTTTTTGTAATTAGAATCTGCCTTATCTCTGTTTTATTATTATTTTACTTTGTTGCTAGAAAGTAACTATATTTACAATTTTATTAGAACAATTATTTGCATATCAAAAGTACTTACTTATATGTATGAGCAATAATTTTCTAGGATGAATGAAAAATCAGCCAAAGTTAACAAATTACTATTTAATTTTTTTTTAAATATTGCTGTTTTTAATTAATAGTTAATGACAATTATATACTCATAAAGTAATTGAAACATCAAAACAGCAGGCGTAGTATTTTTATACCTTTCCGATTTTGGCTGTCATTAGGGTCTTGTTTATAACAAAATTCTTACATTTATGTATTAATTAATCCGACTTCTTTCTTTTTTATTATTTTCGAAAGAAAGAAAATTGTATTTTTTAAATAATTAATTAATATAATATTATAATAATCCACTTCAAGTTGGTTATAACGAGACCTTTACGACTGCAAATATTTGCTCGTTAAATGTGTATTATATATATATATATATATATATATAACACACAGCAGACGCTCGATAACGTAAACACCGGACAATGGAAACATCGCGCTGATGTAAACACAAAATTCTTAGTATAGGATCAAATGGAACGCCCGATAACGTAAACAACCTGTACAACTCTATAACGTAAACACTTCTTGTTTATGGTTTTTATGATGTACACACGTGAATCTCAGCAAATTATTTGTAGGAACAGCGCTGATTTCATTTTAGTCGTTGTTAAACTTAAGTCACATCCAATAAAAGAAAGTGTTCATAGATTGAGTGGAAAAGTGAAAATCATAGACGAGGTTGCATTAGGTGCGGGACTGACACAATTAGCAAAACAATATTAATTGTATTATTAAACGTTTCTTTTAATGATTTACTTATTAATAAAATCACGCTCGCTAATGTAAACATTTCGATAATGAGAACACACTTGGGTCTTAATTAGTTCACGTTATCGAGCGTCTGCTATATATAATAACTCGTCATTTACTAATAAGAAAGCATATATATATACCTGCATCGTTATGGTATATTGGCTCCTTGTATTTTAATAAGTTATCGATGATTAATTGTTTTAGTTTATTAAATATTAAAATCTCTGAGATTACATCAAACCGTATAGAACTATATATTCTAACTAGAAGATTTCTGTTCAAAAAATTACATTAGTATAAAAATTATGGAAAATGCAATGATAAAACCTTTGGTGGCTGGGTACTGTAGTGCTCGTTCATCTAGTTAGTGGAGCTGTTAAGGTTTTTCATTTTTATTTTGTTTACTTAGTTACAGAATTCCATAATCGTGTACAGTCGTGAATAAATCTTGCTCTCCAATTTTGTCTTCTGATTCAAATATATTTGGTGCTCGGACCTTCAATAAGATCCAAGCGCTATATTTTGGTGACCCCGACGTGAATGTGAACGTTGCAGAAGCTTTCCCTTGAAGTTTTTTTTTGTGGAGAAGGGGAGGGGGTAAATTTAGTGCTCGTTCATCTAGTTAGTGGGGCTGTTAAGGTTTCTCATTATTATTTTGTTTACTTATTTACAGAATTCCATAATCTTGTACAGTCGTGAATAAATCTTGCTCTCCAATTTTGTCTTCTGATTCAAATATATTTGGTGCTCGGACCTTCAATAAGATCCAAGCGCCATAGTACGAAACACATGAAGCGGTCGTGGGGTAGAGGTTAGCACGTTAGACTTCTGTGTTGAAGGTTTGGGTTTCAATTCCCAGTATAGCAACATCATATTATTAACGACCGCTCTCCCATACAAGGCAATAGCAAACCAAAAAGGTATTCTGCCTACTAATACTCCAGAGTAAAAGTTTTTACATGTCCGGTGATTAGGAACGTACGTTAAGCTGTAGGTCCTCTATGTCTGTGGTAGTTTAAAACGTGCAATGTAGTTTCGTAAGAGATAAAGCACTCGTATGAGACGAAGCACAAAAATATTTTGAGGTGAAATCCATTACTATAAGCAGAGCTTGCTTAGTGGTAACTATACACTTACTTTAAACAGTAACTACAGTACAGTAAGCAATGCAAATTCAGGGTCTATTTTACTGAAGCTCTTCTTAAGTGAGATGGACTGGATATGTCAATTTTCGATTTGCCCGTCTATCATTTTCAATAAACTTATGTGGCCCTCCTCTTAAAGGTTTGAGGATCCCTGATCTAAAGGATTCAATAGTCTTGTAAAAGCAAAGAGGCCGAGGCGTTTCTTTCAATCGTCTACTTCTTAGTTTATTATAGAACATTTTGGTGAACTCAGTATATATGAAAAAAGATTTAAAATTTTTATTTTGATAGTTTGGTAACGAATTTAAACAGATATCCTATTGGAAGAATTATCGTTAAGTTCCGTATCATTTACCATCTGTCATTGACTGTCGAAGTAGCAAAAAAACGAGTAAATCCGCGGGAACAAGCAAGAACAGGAAGGAAGCGAACATAGGTGATTCATACAAATCCGAGTGAGTGAAGCTAAGTAGTGATCTCCGTGATTGAAAGTGCCGCTTGGGGCCGCAGAAATGCGGCTGCGAATCCAGAATCTACAAATCCCGCTCGCGACAATTGGACTTGTTTTCATTTTATTTTCGTTTTCCCCTATAAAGCGTTATTCCCCCGATATAATCGTATTATCTTATACTGCCCTTCTTTAGCTCGATAAAACGAAAAAACTATCAGAGGTGATCATAACGCGACCGCAATAACAGTAGGTGCCGTGCACCGGACGCTGGGGACCCTTAGCAGTAAATTGGCCCAAAGAATTGTTTCTGTCGGCAACGCGTCTGCTCAATTTACGGTATTTGTGAGGGGCAGCGTGTGAAAACAAAATTAAGTCGAACTTTTGGTAAAATTGGGCGAAATTGGTCGACGTTAGTTCAACCGTCGTTCGAGTCCGTGGAGAGTTACCCCTCGCTGGGCGATTATTAGGTTATCGGCATCCTCGCTCGCCGCCCTTACCTGGCGACACCTTGCCAGGACCCGGGGGACCACGGACGGGCCTTTTATCTTCTCATGTGTGCATCGCAAGCAATCGCTCTCCCTAGCCGATTGGATTTCCAAATGGCCCACGTCCGGGTAGCGGTAAAAGCAAGACACTCGCCGGAGTGCTGACTGGCAGCCGCGGATGGAGGTTTATGGCCTACCGTACGTGCGGTGACGTGTCAAGCTAACGACCATCTTCCCTCGGGACCCGCGACTCCTAACGCCGATACTGCCCTTCTTACAACTACAAACATATTTACTTAGTTCATGCTCAAAAAGTGCTTTCTGCCAATGTCAACTTTCTATTTTTACAAAGAAAGTCTTCCAAAAGGAACAGGGAAACAATATATACTAAAATATTCCAAACAGAAAATTAGGCTTATATATTTTTATAGGTGGTATCCCTCATCCTAGAGTTCTACAGAGACCGATCTTTAAAGACCCTTCCAACACAATTTTCACATCTGACCCATTGGAAACTTAAGTTGTAATTATAACTGCTACGGGCCGGCCCGACTAACGTCCTACAAAATTTGCGTGCTACCAAGGTTCTAGAGAAACAAATAATTCAAGGGTGTATACAGAATTTGAACAGTGAATATGATCTTCTCATGTCCACAGTATTCAGGGTTAATAGCAAGTCCATATTATGCATGTTTTCCGAAAACCGGACCGAGTTGAGGTTAGGCCCCGCCAGGCCAACTCGGCCATACACGTTGCTACCTCATGCCTTTAACTTTTCTTTCTCCATTAGGGTTAAAGCACATACTTAAGATGAAGAGTATTTTCTTTTGAAAATATGTCCTGTATTTTAATGGAATAGATCGTTAGAAGAAGGAAAATGGCATGTACAAGTCTCTGAGAGTTATCAAATTTCAACAATGAGATTGTATTTGTCACTCAAAACCGAAGCTGTTTATTTAATTTTTACGGCAGTATCTAAGAAAAAAACACGCGAAGATGTTAATTATTCAATTTTGAAATTCTAAATATCAGCGAAAAGGCAACGCCAAACGTTTTCTGGAATCAATAAAAATTAGGCGTTGTCATTCAAATCTCTTCTGACTTGTTTAGTTTGATCTAAATTAACTAAAGCAAACCCTATTGATCCTCAAGATAGCTTATATAGTAGAAGTAGAACGAAGCTTCAATTTTATGCTCCGATTAAACTTAAGAGCGTAGTAAATTCCATGGCATTTGCAACTCTCATTGCTGAATGTTTAATTCTTTCGCGATACAACAGCAAACGTTACTATTAATTTAAAATGAACAAAGTAAACGTTTGGTAAAGTAGAAGTTCAGTATCAATTAGGAACACAAGAGACTGTTCTAAACTCTTTGCTGAAAGAGTAAGTGTTGCAAGATTGCTGTTACATCTTAAATTAATAATATTGGAAAGCGAGTCGAACAACGTAGATGGCGATTTCGAAAAGCTTTGTTTGAGTGACACTCTCGTGATTAGATTCCAGGTACGTGGACTTCGGAGTCGTAAACTTGGCCCTTCTTCATCAACGTTAGTTCCTTCAACGCTATTCCCCACTTACCGCAGGACATTTCAGTTTAGGAACGTCTAATCATCATCTTCGGCGCACTAACCCCTGGCCTCTGCTACTTTTCACTTTTATTCATCCTCAGGGAGCGGTGTCCAACTCGCCTTGCCCCGATTCCGAAGCTTTTCATTCTCGACTTGTCCCTTTGGGAGCTCTGATTTCAATACGGCCCACTCTTTATTATTTCAAGCTTTCCACGATAGCACGCAACGTTTACACTTGTTTAACGCCCGTTTATATAACGAGATAACGAAATTTTATCGTGGCTGCAACAGTAGAACGAAATTCTTACTCTTACTGTTAATTTTACAAAAAGATCCGCCAACTATTGAACCACCCCTGTTAAACATGTAATCTTGTTACAGCATACTTGAGCTGCGGAAGGAGAAAAGCAGGGATGCAGCTCGATCTAGAAGAGGAAAAGAAAATTTCGAATTTTACGAACTGGCGAAAATGTTACCGCTACCAGCTGCCATTACCTCTCAGTTAGACAAGGCCAGCATTATCAGGCTGACTATTTCGTACCTGAAACTCCGGGATTTCTCTGGACATGGGGATCCTCCGTGGAACCGAGACGGCCCACCCCCAAATAAATCCCTCAAAGGTAAGAAAATAAATAAATTTTAATTTTATTTCAAATTGGCTTATTGCTATTTATTTCGTCAATTTTGTGTTAAGGAATTTATTTAGTCTGTTACTGTACGTATTAAGTGTGTGTTCGGTACTAGACAAATATTAATGATAATATGAAAGTACAATGTTACCTAATAAAAGCATTGACTTATTTTACACATAGTCTAATATAATGTGCTATTGTAAATAATCATTTCTCAAATACTTAGTATTGATATTGATTACATTGTTGCGAAATACCAGAACTTGTGTATATTTGTGTTTTCATATAATGTAACGTAATAGCAACCTACTAACTGAAAATCTATTTAATAGAAAATAGAAAGCCTTAACAGAAACTGAAATCGAGATTCAAAACTGGGTCGATTTTTGTAAAAAAAAACAGAAGCGCGAAAACGTACCAAGCCAAAAAATACAATACACTAAAGCATTTTTAAATTATTTTTCTGAAAACTAAGAAACTGTTAACTGCTCACAGATTTATATTGATAGAACGGAAATAATTTTTAAGTTAAACTTGATTTAAATATTTTCGCAGTTTCTTGGTATCAGTAACACATAATTGCTGATGATGATGATGATATGTCAACTCAATAGCACTTCCAGTTTTAACGGAAGTGACACCAACTTCTTATTTCAAATACAACACCCTGTATATTTTAACGGATTTTGATAGATAATCGATAAATGTTTTCAGTAAATCCAAATTTGATAATCTTATCTTCTGGGGATTGCACTCTGTACATATAATGCAATTTTACTTAGTGATAGTTGCTATAAAAATTAAAGACTTTGTCAGAAATATTAGTAACAGTTAATAATTGCGGTTTTTTAAAAATCAATCACATAACTAGAAACAACATCAATAATCAATATACATCTAACAAGAAGAGAACGAGTAGAAATTCTCATGATGATTGGTTTTGGAGATCCAATTCGAACTCAAGAACAAGCCTACAATTTATTTAATGAAACTCACCCTGGCCGATCGGCAATTAGTCAGTCTACTGTGAGTGAAATAGAAAAAAGTTCAGAGAGTTTGGTCATCTTAGGGATTTACCTAAAGGTAAAGCAATCCCGATTCCTCAAGATGTTAAGAAGTTATTAGAAGCCGAAGAAAACTCTCATGTGACCGTTAGAGAAATTTCAAGAAATTATGATTTGGGAACAGGTACAGTCTCAAACATATTTCTAACAGCGAAATATCACCCATATAAACCCAACCCAAACGCTGATAATCGGAATGCGTAATGAAAATTTAAATTTCATTCGGAAATAGTTTTTTCTGATGAGGCAACGTTCTGTCAATAGGCATAATTGCAGGTACTGGGCGACAAAAAACCCGCACTGGATGCAGAACATGCACGCTGAACATCCTCAGAAAATTAATGTATGGGTCAGAATCGTGGGTAACAGATTCCTAAGACCATATTTTTGTGAAGGAACACTTTACGGAGAACGCTAACTGAAGTTTCTGTAGTTACCTACATGTATTTCCTGATTTAGCTGCTCTGTTTCCCGATCACCAAAATCCTGATCTACCAGAATATCAAATATTTTTCCAGCGGATGGAGCAACTTCCCATTATGCGTTCTTTTCCCTTCCCTCTGGGTCCGGCTACCCTTGGCTCCGGAAACATACATACATACACTATTGCACTACAACCCATTGTGGGCCTTGGCTTCTTCTACAATATGCCTCCACTCGTCCCTATTCTGAGTTAGGTTAGCCCAGTTTACATTTACATTTTCGGTTCAAGAACTTCGATCATAGGAGTTCATCTATAGCGAACATAGCTCTGTTGCCTGCCGTTGGCCTGCGTTTTACGTCATCGTTTATGTTGTTATTCTCGTTTATGTACAATCCTAGGTACTTATACTCGTCTACTCTTTCGAGGCTTTTGTTCCCTACTTGTACTTTGTTGGGGAGCGTCCTGTGATCACATATATGCTTTTCTCTTCGCTTATTTGTAGGCCTAGGGGTTGTCCACCTTTGTCTAATTCCACAAATGCATTCTGTATCACTTCCTTTCTCCTACCAATTAGGATTACATGATCCGCGTATGCTAGCATTTGTAACTGGCGGTTATACATTGTACCTCCCAGATTTATTGTTATTTGCCGTACAGTCTCTTCTAGGATATACTTCAGCCTATAAGGCTTATTCTGTTCACCCTGTTAATTTTTTACATTCAATCCATGATCTTATTTCTTTGTACCAAAGCGTACAAGTCACTCACGAGGTGTGTATTAATGTCTTCCGGTTCCATGTATGGTTGCCCGAATATGAGTTATCTTTTACCAGCCAGTGCATCGCAGCTGCATAAAATATGCATTGCAGTTCCGGTATCTCACTGCAGAGTCTGCATGTGGGGTCACCATCAAATTTCTTGATTCTCCTGAGGTGCTCTTTGACAGTCGCGTGTCCTGTTAGGAAGACCGTAAGGATTCTTAGCTGTGACCTGTTTAACATAAACAGTTCTGTTTGTGCTAGGTCCTTTAATAAATGCCTTGCTATGGGTTAACCCTGGTCTGTTGGTCCATTTAACTTTGTGTTGGTTGCAAATCCATTCGCTGATATAGCTATGGATTGCATTTCTTGATATTCCCAATGCAGGTTCAGGAATTATGCGTTAGTGGTTCAATAGTTGTTGGATGTCACCTTCCACAACAGGTGGACCGGCAGGAGGGGACCTATTGAGTAGCCAACTAGGTCACTTGATATAACACCTCTAGATTTTTTTGTGGGGTTATTTAAAAGCTAAAACGTACTTTAATAAACCAAATAACCTGGAAGATCGGATTCGCCAGGAAATCCGACTGTCTCGCCGGATATTCTTCAAAATGTCCAACACGAAATAATTGTTCGACTTGAGAAATGCAGTGAAATGAACGGACATCAATTTAAACATTTACTATAAATGTTTGTTTATGTTTATTAATAGCTTAAGATCCTTGTTAAATTACTATCTAAACATTGGTTTTGTATCGAATTACCTTTATACTTTTTTAAATATTTCTGTAAATGTTTATTATAAATATGTCAAATTTGGGTTTACTGAAAACATTTATTGATTATCTATCCAAATCCGTTAAACTATACAGGGTGTTGTATTTGAAATAAGAAAGTTGGTGTCATTTTCGGGAAAACCGGAAGTGATATTGAGTTGATATATGGGCCAAAAAATACCAATTCAAAAATCCTAATTGAAGTGTCCGACCGTTTTTCGACAAAACCAATTGTCCTTATTTTATTGCATTTATTCCTTTCATCGTGAACACACTGTACAGGGTTAAGCATCAGGATAAGCAGTTATTTTTCATTTTCCGCTATTAGAGAACACGTAAAACCAATGTCATCCGCAAAAGCATGTGACTATACTTGCTATAGATTTGTATTGCCTGAGGTACAACCGGATATTTTAGATTTCTAAATTTTAGCCCACGGGTTTATTCTGTATTCTAAAAGTAAGCCAAATTAGCTTTTCAGTTATATGTAAATTCTACAACGTTACTGCAAAAAGAACAATATAGTGCAGTCAAGTGTATGTTGGATTGAATTGATTTATTCTGATGAGGTATCCTCGGTTTTATCCATTATCAGTTATATCTATTTATATTTAAATTTCGAATAGTAGAGGACTCAACCAGCATTGCCTGCATACTTAAGCCGTATATGAATACCACCACAACGATTTTGGATCACTTCCGGTTATACTGGAAGCACTCGTAACATTTTTTTTTGTAATTGCAGAACTGTATGTGTTTCATTTTCAAAAAATATGTAAAATTAGCTTTATAAAGCAATAAACATGTGTAAATGGCAGGAAAGATAACTTGAATGTGCCGTTTTAAATACTGGGCGTTTTACTTGAAAACTAGGCAAACATTTTTATACTTTACAAGAAATTGCTAGATGTTATTGGTACCACAAATCAAAACTGCACAGTTTGATATTTCAAACTTTCTACGCTAAATTTAAGATCTGCTAATACATATACAGGGTATTTCGAAAAAATGATTTCCTTAGGTTGAAACCAGTAGAAACTGCTTTCTAAATAAAGTATGTGGGTTTGGAAACGAAGAGTTTGATCCCATTTTTTGCTATAACTAAAAATATTTATCGTATTACAGTTTGCTCTTTGGCATATCTGTGTTCTAAACTGCAAACATAATTATCTTATACAGTTTGTTCCAAATAGTAGGGGACACTAATGTAAACTCTGTAGCTTTTATTGTTCAGTTTAACAACTGCCTGAATACATTACTGAAACTATTTTTCCTTCATCAGTTCATTTAACTTTTGAAATGATTTTAAGTACAATATTATTTACGAACGATATTTGTATGCACATCTTCATTGAGCATTGCCCTTCAAAGAATGCATGTTACCATAAATCGGTCATACGAAGAAGGAGTTCTGAAGGGGTAAACGTAGAAAAGCAAAACAGCCCAGGACTCTGGGGTACAAGTAGTTATCAAGAAGTTATGTTTGAAGTTGACAGAACGATTATCCGAACAGGGTTCTTAATTTTCTTACTCCGTACACTCTTATGCTTGCAATATAAGGTTAAGACAGTGACACTGTCCTGAATCTCAATTTACGATTCTGGAATACTAAACTAGGCAGCCATCTTGCCCCTGTGTGCTTTGCATTACAGCCATTTGCTGGTGATACGTGCTCTTGAATTGTAATTTTGTAACATGCCCATTCGCTTTAACTTTTAAGCTATATTTCTTTAAGTTCCACCCGAGAGAAAAGACTTTCTCGCCAGTCCAACGATTAATTGCCGAGGTTAAAAACTACGGCGTACGGCTTCTGTTTAGAGTTTTCTCTGATTGCGAAAGACAATCGTCCGTCGGAGGGGAGCCCGGATCGGCATTTTTATTAGGTACACGAGATAATTAAGGACGTAAACGGCTGCGAAACGTGCAAATGAATCAAGCGTATTTACTTAGTCACGCGATACACCCCGGTAAATGAAGCGGCGATGCAAGAAGAACCAAACAGACAGAATAGTTATGAAGAAGCGGTAATTGAGGCGAGGGCGGGTGACATACATATTTGGTTTGATTGAAAGTATGTCATCACGAAAGGGGCTTTGACGAGCACGGAATGTCCCCCAAACTACGACATGTAAATCTAATCACGAACCCTCGCTGTTCAACTAGCAAATCCAATTCTATTCCCGCCCGAGAATGATAAAATTAGGTGGTGCTTATTGTAAACCAAACTTGGAAAATTTACAGCCGTAATTCGTGTACTTGCGGCGGCGAGGGTTCTAAGTGAAATAATTATGCAGAATTAGGCTGCGCTTGAACATTCTTACTTATACAGTCTTAATGAATTGACATCGATCTAGAGGGTTAGGGACTTTGTTTTAGATTTCAAACGAGATTTGAATTACGCAGATTTCCGCTAACCACACGTCCCCTTCGTGCGAAACAATTAGGCAAATATACTCAAAACTGTACCGCTCAGTTCACACAAATTTATTATAACTTTCTGAGGGAATTATACGCTAAAAGAATCCATTTTAAAATGGCACTCGACACTGTTCATTTTCAGAGCGAAATACTATCTTCAACAATTCTCAAGGATTTTCCCATCAAGGGAAACTTTAAAAACTAGTCCTGCATTTAAAAATACTGTTACTACAAAATAACAGTTTACAGTGAAAACTTGTCTTTAGCCGTCGGCCCGAATTTGATTCCAAGTGACTTCTTAGTTTTAACATTAACAACCCAGCTCGGTTGGAACGAAACATTTTGGATTGCAGATATATGCTCGTTACATCCGTTAATCCTCATATACGAATAATTCTTCAACACATTAAAACATAGAATTCAATGGTATTACAAACAGAAGCGTATTGCCAAACTGTAAAATGTTAAACCAACAATTATTTACTATAACATATTGCAATGCATTCTTCTTCATGTAGTATTTACTAATAAGTGTCAATAATATTTAGCCTATAGGTGTCGTGGTAGCTCAGTTAGTAGAGCGCTCGCTTTCTGAGTAAAACGTCAATTCTGCTTGCAATCGTGGGATCTTAATTCTAAAAACCTTCTCTGGAATTTCTGTCGTTCGGATTCGACGTGAAACTGTAGGTCCCCGTGTTTCTACCTTAGCGTGGAGGAGAAACACGTGGCAGAGAAGAGGCCGATGTCCATGCAGTGGGACGAAAAGGCTGTCAATGATGATCAACGATAAATATTTAGTATGCATGGTAGAAGTGTTTTCCAAAAAGGAAATGATAATATCGTATATTTAGTGGTGATATATCGCAATAATAGTTAGTGATTTAACACAACCAATAATTTCTGATATCCGGAAATACCTACACATTTAGAACAACTGCAAACATTAACTTCTTCTTCTATGATCTTCTTCTCTCACATGTTGGTCGTTTACAGATTCCAATATCTTCTATCTTCCCAGTCGTCCTCTTCCAAACCCTTTTCTTGCGTTGTTTGATGTATATATTGCTTCCATTTGACGGCTGGTCTTCCTCTTATTCTTTTACCTCGTGGTATCTTAGAACACCTAAAAATCTTCTCTGGAATTTCTGTCGTTCGGATTTGACGTTAAACTGTAGGACCCCGCGTTTCTACCTTAGCGTGGAGGAGAAACACGTGGCAGAGAAGAGGGCGATGCTCATGCAGTGGGACGAAAAGGCTGTCAATGATGATCAATGATGAATATTCAGTATGCACGGTCGAAGCATTTTCCAAAAAGGAAATGATAATATCATATATTTAGTGGTGATATATCGCATTAATAGTTAGTGATTTAACAAAAGCAATCATTTCTGGTATCCAGAAATACCTACACATTTAGAACAACTACAAACATTAACTTCTTCTTCTTATATGGTCTTTTTCTCTCACATGTTGGTCGTTTACAGATTCCAATATCTTCTATCTTCCCAGTCGTCCTCTTTCAAACCCTTTTCTTGCGTTGTTTGATGTATATATTGTTTCCATTTGACGGCTGGTCTTCCTCTTATTGTTTTACTTTGTGGTATCTTAGGACACCTTTCATCTTCCATTCTTTGAACTATCTGAGCGCTCTGTTCTCTATTCTTTATATAATTGATTCTTTAACCTCCATTGCTCTCCATACTGTTTCTGTTTGAAATTCATCTCTCCGAGCATACTGTAGGTATAGTTCAGCTCCATACAGCTTATACATTTACTAATCTTATTTCAAATAATACTGCATCTTGTGAGTTAAAACAGTAAACCTATATTAGAAAATGCTTTCTTAGACCAACAAAAATAAATTTTTGGTACAATTTAATTTTATACAAAAGTTTTTGTTCCATAGTGGAGAACATTCGAAACTACAAATATAGTCCAGCTTGGTTGTAGCAATACCTTTGGGACTGCAAATATTTATTACATCCGTTAAACATGTTATCCGGGAAAATTTAAAATACCACGCTTATTATCAGTAAAAATACATACAATATAATGTTATAACACCCATTGTTTACTAGAAAAAAGCAAATGCATTCATAGAATCACATTCATTCGACTTTTTAATGTCTGCCGTGAAATGTTTCGCTGAGATTGTCTAAAAATGTTTGAACAAAATACTTACTAAAAGATTTTTTTTCAAGAAAACTGCATCAATAGAACAGTTGCAGGAATAGGAATTATCCAAAATGCACTGGTAAAATATTTTGCGGCTTGGTATTCCCACATAAATACCCATGGAAATTCAGATATCTAACCTAGGAAATATCCAAAACCTATATACAGGGTGTGCATGTATGGGGATCTCGTAAACAATATGAGCGACAGAGATTTACATTTAGTATTGTCAACTATAAACTAGCTCTACGCCGCGCAAAAATATATTAAACATGTACTATTTATATATAAGAAAAAACAAACAACAATTTTCAATTAATAAGTATAAAATAATCACTTCTATTTTCACTATATTTTCTTGACAAAGGCCTCTCTTTACTAGATATTTTAAGCATGAGATTTTACTTAAAAACAGATTCTACTGAAACTCATACGAACTGCCCGTTCTGCAATACTCACGTGATATTTCTGTGAAGGAAGATATACTCGTGCGTTTCACGGCAGCCGTACTTGTGACTTAGTCAGCGCTACAATCTCTTCAATGTTTCACGGATTAATCGCCAAATTGAAAACTGAAAAAAGCAAAGAACTATGTATAGCCATTTGAGAGTCAAAGTTTAGTTGTATATATGTCTTAATAAAATTACTCCTGATAGAAACAGTGTAACAGTAATAAAATCTGATTTGCAACTACAGTCGGAAAAATGATATTTGTATACTTCTATAGTAGACATTGCGTGTTAGAAAGAATTAAGAATATCTTCCTGTTGTTTTATAAACTTCTCAGATATCATGATATTTACAAAAAAATACCTAAACGGACTTCAAAAATGCCCCAAAATCTGAACCATTTTTGGAAATAGTATGCCAAACGATCGTTTTTGCTTATGTATTAACAGTAAGTGATAATCGTGTCTTATACGACAAAAGTAAACCGACAGTATCCAAATATTTGTGCAATTCAAATTTGTTATACCAAGGGTCGGCAACTTTTTCGAGGGATTCAACTACTTGAGTAATCAAAATCAGATGGTGGGCAGGTGGGGGCGGACCTCATGCGACACCTCTAAGAAAAGGAATTTTTGTAAGCTTAGCTTAAGTCGGGAAGTGGGAAGTTTCGATCCAAGAAATCTTGAACCCGCTTTTGCGGTAAGAACATTGGAGCCGGGATGGCGATTATCTAAATATGTACCCTCCATTTAGTGTATCAGCTGGCGTGGTGGCAGTCACTACCCTGCCGGTGAGTACCTGCAAGCTATTGGGGCTGTGGTAGGTTCTAGTATACCATGTCGCAGATTCACTATTATACAATCAGTTTTGCGACTTGTGAAACCAATAGAAGGAACCAATCGAAATGTGACAGCCGACAATTGGCCGTCAAAGCAAACAGCTGCAAAATTTTCAATTTTATGCTCATGTTAGTAAATTTCTTCCTAGTTAGTAGTAATTTCATGTAATGCTACTGAATTTCATTATGTTTTGTTTAAATAAGTCGATATTAAAATAGAAGAAGATAAAAAGTAAGATTTCTTGATTACTTTAGGGAAAAACGAGGAGGAACAGTGGTATAAAAAATATACCACCTCAAGGGTAATGTGAAAATTCTTACACCTCCCGACTTAAGGGTTAAGTTTCCATCAATAATAATAATAATAAAGCACGTGTAAAAACAACAATAGGTAGTGAAATCGATCGCCGCAGCGGGATGATAACGTTTTTTACGAAACATTACGCGGGCCGCACCAAAGGCTTTCTTGACAAAACAATGCGAGTCGCACGAAAAGTCCTGGAGGGCCGCATGCGACCTGCGGGCCGTGGGTTACCAACCCTTGGGTTATACAGTTAGGTCCGTCTTTTTCTATCTGTAATCTATTAACTGTTCTCTGTTGATCCCCAATTCTAGTGTAAATGCGCTATCGAAAATCAGAAAAAAATACCCTTAACTTGATACTGCATGACCAATACTGCAAAAAAATGATTTCTATACCGTTTACTTACGTCCAACAGAGAAAGCAGTGGATTATTATCTCTTCCTTGTATATCAGTATATCATTTCGATGTTTTTGTTGGTCCGCAAATCTTTGGAAGAAAAAGCGGTAGACTTCTTCCTAAAACAACAAACCTGCACCTGATTCGGTCTGTCAATGAACCATTTATAATAAATTGTAATTGCAAACTACAACTGTGGTCAGCTATTTGCAAAAACTGTTGCGGAAACAATACAAATACAATCGTGTACAATAATAATCTAGTTGAGCTATTTATACCGCACACATCTTAAAGCAGTAGTTACAATTCATTTGTTATGATGGTGATTGTGGCGCGTTTGTAATAACACCACTTTTTGGATATCGATATAGATATTGTTCCAATTGTTTTATGTATCTGCAGAGATTTATAGATGTGGATATGTTTGCATTGATAGTTATGAGAAGTAGAATTTTTATATTCTTAAACTGATAGATACGTTTTAATTCTATTGCAAGATTATTTTTGTTGGATTTCACTTCGGCTTATCCTAATACAAGCAGTATTTATAGTTTTTCAATAGCTTTTCTTGGAGATACTAATAGTATAGAATTTGATTGTTGGTTAGTATTGTTTTGACGGCATCACATTACAAATAATTTTGAAGGTTTGATTAAACTTTATTGTACATTTGTTGCCAGCTAATGTGGTACATTCCGCAACATCAGCGTCGATACATTAAGGCTATTCTTGACATTTACTGCACCGACTTTATTGTTTTTGTTATTATTATCTTCTTCCATATGTTATAGATATTCAGCTAAAACTGTTATCCATTAGTAGGGTAGAACTACGAAATAATTCTACTAAAATATGTTTTACACATCGACCGCCATACTTAAATAGGCATTGTGTGTAGTATATCTGAAGTTCAATACATTTCAATAGTTAGATTTGCACATGTAAATAGCTATTATGTTTTAGACTTCCCCCACTGCAGAGAGCCCTAACCGTAACAAAAATTACTTGTAGGTTCAGGCTTATGGACTATGTTGAAATCTGAAAATCGTTAATGTCAAAAAAACAAAAAAATTTGAAACTGCCCCTTTTCTTAAAAAACTCCAACGACATGATTAAATGAATACCGTAAAAACGTTTTGTTACTAATTATATCTGACAATTTATTTGAAAAAAGACTACCTCCTGCTACTATAGCATAATGGGGTAGATGACCATATCTATAAAAAGCTTCATCATGCATTATAAAATTTCTATCATTAAAGTTGATATGGTTGTTGGTTGACTGTAAAATAATAATAAATTTATACATGCATAATGGGGTAGATGACCACACCGTAAAATTATAGAAGCTTTTATATATATATATATATATATATATATATATACATTAACCGTAAGCTTCAGACACCTGAAAAAAATTACCCCCACCACTTCCTCGCCCTATATTCTCCTCAAAGCACTTTTTTAGGTTTGAAACCAAGCTGCTTAGGTTCGCGAATATACATAACTACCAAATGGTTTTTTTTTTATAAACGTAAATATAACATTATAGGGATGTTTGAATTTAACTATCTATCTATCAGATGTGTTCAACATGCAACTAGAAGTAAATGAAAATTTTATTTAAAAACTGCTGATGATACATAGAAAATGCATTTAAGCTGTAGAAGGTTATTACCCAATTGTAAAGTAAATCCAATGTGACAAACACATACCATACCATACCATCGGATTTAATATTTGTACCTATTTTTGATACACCCTGTATATATATATATATATATATATAT
>JABXWE010060758.1:0-23737 GCA_014611495.1 Limonius californicus
ATCTAGGTTATTTGCAATATTAAAATAATTTTTGAACAGTTAGTAACAGCCCCATATGTTTATGTAGTGACTATTAAAAATATTTTTTGGCTGTTCCGACGAGGTTAAATAATTTATAGAACCTGCTTCTAAAAATTATTTTTTCGAAAATTAAAACTCTTAGTGTTGATCATTGCTTGCAATGTTGTTCTCTGTAACGCTCAATTTTTTAAAAATCTTTCAATTTAATAAGAGTTCTCCTAAATTATTTAAATAAATGCTGTGGAGTCTCATTATTATATGTAATAATGACATCTCCAACAAAGAGTCTAAATGGGCTGTTCGATTGAAGCACCAGGCTCTCACGCGGAAAATCCGCTTTCGAATCCCGGAGGGGGCATTTTTTTATTTTTAATTTAATTTTTTGTTAATGTTAGCGGTATTAACAGTTCCTTTAGTAGTCTATTTTTTATTTTATTAATTGAAATTAAACGTGCCGACTTTTACCACCAGTGGGGTTTAACGAACTATTGATAAATAGTAAAATAAAATTATTTTTAGTAAATAAATAATATTAGGTAGAAACAATTTGTAAATACCGCCACCGTTAACCCTAAAATAAATTTAAATATTAAAAAAAATGGCATCGGTCTGGAGTCGAAATCGGGTTTTTCGCATAAAGGCCTGGCACTTCACCAGAAAAACCCAGTTAAACTCTTCGTTGGACGATGTCATTATTACATAAACAAAACTATATTTTAGGAGAACCCTTAAAGTAAACGATTTGTAAAAAGTAGTTTTTTTAATATTTCAAATAACCGAGATATCAAGCTGATTCGTATTGACACACTCACCCTATATGTGATATGTCATTAAACAAAGCGTATTATATTTAAGTTTAATATTATTTATCGCCTCTCCTGATGAGGGGCCTTTGTGCGGGGCACAACCTTCACACCCGCACGGTGCGATCCTGTGTCAAGGTCATATTTATATTACGAAAGCCTACATTTTTATTTGGGAAATACAAGTTTTTTCTTAATTATATTATATATTTAACTGCGCTATTAAACTACTAACGAATTTAGAATATTCTCTCAAAACTTTTGCAACATATGCTTCAATTTATAAATGTCTACTTTCAAATCTTAAAACAGAATCCTTTAACATCTTACAATCAACTGAACAATCCGTATTCTGACAATGTTGAAGTTTTAAAAGTTATGCAACTAAATATATATATTAGCCTGCATCATCCCATTGTTGGGCAAGGGCCTCCCCCATAAGAGAGGTTGTTGATCTAATGTTGTTATTGATGCAACTAGACAGGGTGTTTTAATTAATTATGTTCGTTTTAAGCATGACCTTGAAATAGCATTACTTGGAGTTATTTTGTTGCTTGCTGCCTTTTACTTTTTCCTATTTTACATATAAGGATTCTTGCGAATCTTATTTATCTTTGTTTTCGTCCTGCTTCCTTTGGATCCTGAGATTAAACTTATCTTCATATTACCTTCCTAAATTTATTTTCGATTTATCCCAAGGCGGTATTTGAACATGAGCTTGGTATATCTTCGGAAGTGATTTACATCCATTGGCCTTTCGGGATTCAAAAACATATTTTACGAGACGAAAATGCTGTAATTACGCGTTAAAATGGATTTTTCATGGACACATTTAATACCCAAACAAATTCAGAGACTACGCGATTAATAACACACGCACGTTAAAGATTCAAACACAATGAATTTTAGAGACTTTCTTTCTGCAAGGAAAGGGGTTTTAGCTGAATAAAGCCGTACCTTGAATATCCGTTCAAATAGAACGAGCAGTGAGCCAGCATTTATCTCTGACAACTATAAACAAAATTGTTATATTTGTATGGCTCCAGTAAATTGTGTTGGAGGAAAAACATTGTGTGGCAAAGCGAGCCTCCATGTTTAAAACATGCGTGCAGGATTTTATGTTCCTTTAGACTTTTATGTGTCCTGGTAACGGGCTTTTACCCTGATTTATATAGCTACCTGTTTTATTTTAATTCACTTTCTCCTCTTTCCTTCCCTTGTAAAAAAATTAGATCCTTTCCAAACATGCCTTTGAAATCTTAATTAAGTTCTCGTCACCTTTGTAGTTTCGTTTATAAAGGACTGTGTGCATAAAGCGACGGTATTTTGTTTCCAACCTGCTGGATACTTTCAGAACCTTTTTAATGAACACGCACGTACACACACTGCATTTCATGAACAGTAAATATTCATGCATGCATACAGACATTAACAGGCCAGCCTGTTACGCGATGTTCCTTGGGTAAACGCGAAAATTTCCACGTTAAAAGTGAAACACGTAGTTGGGAATTACATCAGCTTGTTAAATAGAGCAAAATAAATCATTTAATCCGTATATTAAGGCCAATCATCGGTAAAGTCTAACAAATGACCGATAGAGCCTGCACATCTATCCTCTGCTAATCCTTCTATCCGCAGTTTCAAGCGTTTCGGTAACGAGCTGACAAGTCCTTTTCAACGAAAGTATTGAAAATGGTTATGACTAAAATTCGTCAGGATTTAATTTTGGTTATCTCTTCAGCTATTCCCGCAGGATTACAAGAATAGGGTACTATCGCTGCTTTTCAGTTCGTTTTCAACAACTGACAAATACTAGCCGCAAATTTAATTAATAGGAATTAATGATAAATGAACTTAAACCTCTTTAAAAAACCCCTAACCCCTTACATGTTCTGAGGTGACAGTTCAACTCTATCAATTAAATCAATACCTTAGTCATAACCGAACAGTTTAGTATTCATCATTCACGCTCGATTAGAACTAATTTGATTTTCAAGTATACCTCTAGGTACTGTGTAGTGGATGCTTCTATTGATTTTGTTTCTACTGCCATTAGAAAATTACATAGGTTTCATTCTATTTTTAACTACATTTTAGAAATCTTCTACATAGTGTAAATCAAAACTTACAATTATTCATAAACGTTAAATATCGGTTTGCTGATTTTATTTAAGTCTAGTAACAGAAGAGGGTTCACAATAATTACTTTTTGAAAATAAAAAAAGTGTGGAAAATGTAGCCGAGATAATCGGCCGCACGTAATTGGTAGAATCGGCAGACCACCGGAAATTCTCCCGTACAAAACTTCCGCGGCTCTCCGTATTTCGATCTAGCTACGTTTGGGTTACTAACCAAGCGCTTCTATTCCGGAACTATCGCATTACAAGAAATAGCTGAGAACATTTAAAATTTTCTGTATTTGGGTAAGCACTGTATGGATTACATATACATATATATACGTACGTACGAATAATTAAATGATTCAATATTAAATTTTATTATTATATTTTATTGAGGGACTTACATATGAGCCCAACATTGAAGAGACAAACAAATTATGTTTGAAAAAAGGGGGAATGTTGCTTGCACTTGTACCCGTCATAAAGATGATCTCCTTTTCACATGTAAAAAACATATTACAATATTATTACATAAATAGTTGAAACAACACAACAGGCACACTTCAAACATAAACTTTAAAAGAACTCTTATCTGAGGGTTTATAATATAAACGTTGGTAACTGCCATATAACCTTTAGATTTTTGTGCTGCTTAACTGAATAAGACGAAGCATACAACGCAGTAAACATGAAGTTATAAAATATGGATGCAACAAAGAAATGAATTAAATGATATCGAATTATCTAAGTTTTTTTCTTATAGAACGTTAAATAACTTAACAATTAAATGACAAAGTTACATGAAATAAATAGTGAGATCTAATTTAGCAAAGCACTTTCAAACGGACCCACCTTTTCACATAGAAGCACTTGCTTATTTTCTTCAGGTGTTTTTCAGGTAAAAGTCATTAGATGAAATTAGGATGGCACTCCTACGCGTTGATCTTTAACTTCAAAACAAAAGCCTATCATTTTTTGTTTTTTTTTTATTTCCTCGCAGATAAACTTTGGACTGAGTATCTTCGTATTCGTAAAATTGTTTCACAAGGTAATTAACCCAAATATTATTTACTGTTATTACTTCCGATGTTCAAATAGACCAATAAACTCATAAATACGTTACACCTTTATATTTCCTTTTAAATTGTTAACCCCGAACCTGCTTTACTTTTCAAATTGTTGTTGATTCCATGTTACTTATTTGTTTTAATTTATTTCAAATTAAATTCGATTGCTATTCCAATTGCAGTTCCAGAATATGATGCGAATAAAACTTTCGTACAACTTGTAGATGATTCTTAACCTTGAAGTTGGTTGACGCTTTAAACGCCAAGCGCAAATAGAAACAAAACAACTGAAATTTACTGACGCTACTTTGATACTACGCCCCAAATTCTTGATTTTCCGCTAATTTACCGAATGTTGTCAATTTTTCACACAGATAAGTAACAAATAACACTGATTGGAACCGTAACACTTAATAACTAGCTTTATTGAAACAGCATATAATAAACACGCAAAATTACAATTTTAATTGACTCGCCAGACGAGCATTTGTTCACGTTGAAATTTTTTTGGCAAGTCTCCGTTTCTTTGTGTCATTTTTAACCAGTAGCTATGGCATCATCATAATACAAACAAAAATAAGTACATTTTACAAAAAACATGTGCCTCCTCAACCAATGGGAAAGCAGAATGAAATTAACACAAATTAACCAGATCTTAAATATTTAACTAACTTCTTGTAAATATCATTTACATCATCCATATTTTAAAAAGGAATGTTTTCAGACCTCACACGGCCGATCAATTATTATTTTAAATAAAATTTATATTTATTTAAAAATAAATCATCTTAAATTAATAATATTACAACTAATGATCATCAACATCATATTAAAATGTTCTTCACGCCTATATCTAAATATTACTCAGGAAAAAATACAATTGAAAGGTCCATTTTCCTCCAAAATTACATGTTAGTTGACATTTGTCGAACATAATACACAAATCTCATATCTTACTGTTTCCCAGGTGAAAAACTCACAGTAAAGTTTGATAAATACCTCTAATACCTTTATACAATTATTACGACTACGAACAACCAAATGAAACAGAGAATTCAAAGGCTAGATATCAGATCAACCCAAACAAAATCAACAGAAATGACAAACACTGATTGAACATGACTTTTACTTGGTTTTAATGATTTATTTTTTAGGTTTAAAGCATAAAAATAGTTTCAAGTTATCTAAGTAAGTTAATTATATATTAGAGTTCAGTATTGAATTTTCCCTGAATGAAATATTGTAGTAGAAACCATTTTACATATGGCACACACAGGTATGTCTACATATTTTAAAACTCACAACTGAATCACTTTGCTTTATTTTCACTATTTCGAACGCTGTAAACCTCTAATACTGGACTTATATGCAACTACGTAATTCCATTCCAGTTCTGAATAATTGAACCCGTTACGTATGCATTTAAACTTTAACAGAGAAACTTGAAACTACATTATTATGGCTAAGCATTATTGAATGCATTATATTTTAATAATATAGTTTGCAGCCGGCGTCGGTGGTCTACTGGTTACATTACTTGCTTCTAGCTTTAAGTGTATTTTGTTATCGTTAACAGGCTTTACATCCTACAACTGGACGCAACTCTTTCGCATGCTCCTCAGTGGTAAAGTAGATGCACGGGAGGCTTAAAATTTTAGAATTGTGTATGGGGGATTGCAGCAGCTGGTTTTTTATGTTCCATTAGCAGTGCCTGGAAAGCGAGCTCTAGGCATATTCGATGTTTGTTTAAAAAAGAAGCTATATCAACTGAAATACCACTACATAAAAAGTGCACTTTGCCCATGAAACTATATACACAACGGTGAAAACTCTTACTGGGGCGGAGTTACTTCAGATAAGCAAACTTCGTAGTGGACATATTCAGTGGACTAATATAGCCTAAAGACCAAGAGATGTGCAAAACCACAACTTAAATCTGAGCCTATCACAGCGATACAATCAACGGGTACAACACTATCAAAGTGCTAACGGATATAGTTCTTATTACAGATAATAATAATGGCCAGGCTCTACACCCCATGAAGGGGTTCGGCCTGCAAAAGCGGAAAGTCAAAGCTCCCATATTCTTGTTCTCATACCCGGTTGTTGCGTGCCGAATTAATGACACATGGTGATGTGGTGAGCGTCACACATTAGACAACCACATTATTACCCTTTGTTCATTTGAACGCAGGCATTCAATTATTTAAAGCCACTAGGTAGGCCACCCGCCAGGCTTCGAGTCGGAGGTTTGAACCGGAGCCCAGTGCCCTAACCACTGACCCATACTGGCGCATCCTTATTACAGATACTACATCATAATTATAGGTATGTGTTACTGCTTACATCTTCGATATAAGAGGTATAAACTCAAATACTCGGAATCTTCTTAGCTGATACAGAAACCTATATGTGAATAAGATAGAAAACTAACATCACAGATATACTATAAAAAAACCTGATCAGATCTAAACAGACGGACAAAAAGGATACTTTAATGGAGACCATGAGACCACAAATAAAACAGACGCAGACCGCCAGATATATGGTACAATGAAATTAATAAAATAGTAATGCTGAACTGCATAAAAAAGCGTAAAATCGAAAGAAATAAAAATCAGTGATGGGGGCCTTTGTTCAATCATGGCTGAGAATATGAAGAAAAAGAAACTCAATGTTATAAAAAGATCTTCGTACTAGCAACTCCTAATATTTGAAGCCTAAGCTTTCAAAGGTACTAACTCAAGAAGATGGTGATGATGATGGTGAAGATGAGGAAGCAGAAGAAGAAAAAACTTACAAACCTTTTAAAACAGAGTACCACCCTGATGGTATAAACTGCAAGGGCACTTTAGGTTCATCAAAAATGAATGAACTATATTAGATTATAATGATCGTTCTCTGATGATATAATATCTAAATAGTTTTAGTATACCTTGGACGTAGAAGCTACTATGAATTCAAGTAAAAGTTGACTAAATCTTTAATTAAATGTGAGTACAACCTTCACAACTCATATATCAAAAACAATTTTATTGAAACTTTAATCATGCGCAACGTTTCCTTGCATGCAGTACCTTCCCAGTGGTAGAATAGATAGTATCCTTCTGAGAATGCATTCTTCAAGGTCAAGTTCACTGAATATTCATCCAGGTCAGCAGTTCTTAGGTTATACGATTTTCAACTGATTTATAAATAAGCTGTAATCTTTAAATATAGACATAAACAAAAGAATATATGTGTAAGGTTTTGGCTATACGCAATTTTTCCTTACTACAAAAGCTTCAGCTGGATTCGAAAAAAGTAATAGTCTTTAAAACCACCACCGATTTTGAAAATTCAAATTTTAAGGGAATTGTATTGATTTTAACCTTTCAAACTCAAATTTTTTCCATAACTTTATACAATCTTTACTTATGCCTTTCCTTGCCAATTAACAAACTACAATTGATATTAGGTAAAGCAGTAGACTTCAAGTTTCTGCCAAGGAAAAATCTAAAAATGCACCTTGGAGACGAAATGGACAACTGCATTCGTAGAAAGAATGCAGTTATCCATTTCGTCTCCAAGGTACACTAATATGGCTTAAGTTCCAAAAGACGCAAAAAATCCGCCATCTAAACCTCACCCATGCAAAACAAATCAACCAACGGATATAGTAGGTATCGATCAGGCCCGTGTTACGCCTATGGTATTTTATTTCTTTATGTTTCAATGAAAATAACACTTTCCTATTTCCGATAAAACACCTTGTTTATGTTTATGTTTACACTTTCGCTACAGGAATTCAAAACCAGAAGGGAAAGTTGTAAAGATATCTACGACCCAGCTCATAATATTCTACGCCCAACGTTTTAAATAATAAGTATGAGTTTAAACAAACAAATATGAAGGTATTTTAAATTCACAGACAATGAATGTACTGAATTATATCAATATGTAGCCGATCTTCTAGTATCTATACAATTTTATTCCACCTTAAACATGGAAACTACCTCTAAATAAACTAAAAATTTGTGGAATAAGAGAACACCCATCAAAACACAGATGTGAAACTAGGTCTACTAAAAAACTTTTTCTTACTCACTGCAAATTTCTACTGTTGGAAAAATAAATATCACAAATATCAATTGAAAAAACAATTAACGAGGCAAGTTTACTAAACTTGGACTGGCATTGGCTAGATTAGAATACCTTGTACTGGTTTTTAGGCAACCAGTAATCCTTAAATAGGGGCATAATCGAGAAATATGTGGGTACGTTTACTTATAATAACCGTGTACTAGTTTAGAAGTTAAAGAAGAGTGATACCTCTTAAGATTGCCAGCACCCTTAGAACTACTAATTTCAAATGCAGGTTTACTGAAACTGCAGCTCTGAGCACTTCCTCATGGATATAACTATATTTCAACGATTTTAAAGTATGTATAGCACATTCAATATGGACATAAATCTGCAAATACAGCTTTTATACGGAAGTTCATTAAACTGGTAGTGTTTTAAAGCGTTTCCTTCCTAATGACCATGCATTTCCTGGCTTTGTTATAGGTAATAAAACTTGCATATAGACGCAACCATTATAATGAAGGTTAAAAGCAAGTTTCCTGAAACTTGCCATGTCTGCTACATTTCAAGTATATAATAAAGCCATGTTATACATACGAGCTTGAAAATATAGCTTCCAAGGGACAATTCACTAGAACTTTTAGTTCTACGTAACTTCTCTTTATTCACAACAATGTTCAACCACTTTAAAAGTAAATACTGGACTTCAAATAATATGGAAAGAACAATTCCTAGAAGCTTCACCTTTCGGTATTGTTTTAATTATTACATAATATTTACTTACTAAATCCTTAAAACGAATACCTCTAAAAGTAGCATCCAAAATTAGCTTCATGAAAATCATTAGTTCTACGAAACTTCTTCTTGTTAATTTTAAGGTAGTTAGTAGGGTTTAAATAAATATATGAGAAATGAGAAATAAATGAGAAAGTTCACGTAACCTTCAGTTTCGCAGAACTTTTCAATGATCATCGCCTTAATATTCAGGTTTATAGACAAGTTGATTGAAGCCTTCGTTGTGAGCAACTTCTTCATCATAACAACGTTTGAGTGAAATTCATGTAGGTAGAAAATTCTGAACATGCAAGGAATCTGTGCAATATAAACTTTAGAGGAAATTCAGCAAAACTTTGGTTCTTCACAACATTTCTTGCTTATACTATCCTACCACTAGTTTCCACACAGGTGTACTACATTCTATAACAATTATAAGTACCACTAACATATTCTATGGCGAAACCCCTTGATATAATTTCTATTGACAGCCTCAGGTACGTGTTTGACAATTTGTGCTCTTAGAATTTGCTCCTGTTTTGAAGTAAATAACTTCAAGGTGTTACCACTTATCAAAATTTGAAAAATTCTACTCAAAATTTGAAGTACAATGAGTTCCAGTGCTACTAAATGTACTTGTCAAGGTAAAGTCGTAAAAGTAAGTTAACAGCGCCGTAATTTCTAGTTACCAAGTTTCATGAAAGCTACGTAATGAACATTATGTATTCAGTATTTTACTTCTGCAGTTTGAAGCGAAACTAATTAATAATTCATTGTTGCAGGTTGAAAGGCAGCAACAAAGGGGAAGAAAAATGAACTTCATAACATCAGGATGAGTTGCCGAGGCAAAGATAAATAAAGAAAACAGGGGCATGAATGAATGAAGATACTTAAACATGAAGTGTATCTTAACGTTTAATATAAGCATCACAAAGTAATCTACCGTTCATAAAACACTTCATATCAGTTCATAGAAAGTCGGGCCGTGGCACTGAGTTAGTAGTCTACGGGGAGGCTTGTTTGGATAAGTTTTAGCTTTACAACCGCCGAGGTGTGTGCGTTGCTCCTTCCCTTCCCTGCCGATTCTCTCTGCTACAACAGATGTTGGCGGAAGTTCGGTGTTTCCAATGTGAATACTGAACAAAATCACCCGCTTTTATAGGTCCTAAAACTTTTCACAACTGGCCCAACACTGCTTGTTTATATGTTGTGCGTGTTTCCCCTTTAAGCGACCCATAACGTGCGAAATTTTGTCGTCTGTGAAATTTTGCATAAAACTCCTTCTCATGTGGAACGTGTATTATGAAAGCTGAACACAGAACTTGTTTTCTCCATTCGCATTTCACATCACTGCCTCCATGTGGATTTGATACCTACGCAGCCCTCGGTTTCTTGAACAGACGCAAGAAAGCTCCCTTTAAAATGCCTTCCAGTAAACAAAAATGTGATTTATACGCCACCATTTCGTAACTTAATAATAAACTCCAACATCCGACCGATGTCAGTTTTAAAACTCGGAACTAAATATAAAGCAAGGAACGCTGTCCGGGGACGAGCAAAGTGATGCCCAAACACTGGAAGTGCCTCAGACCATGCTTTCTAGATGGCCCATCGCATTTTTGCTGTTTATTTCTATAGCAACTTCCTGGGCAGGGCCGCGTTACAGTTCCAGAATCGTCGAAATTGAAACGGGCGCCATCCGCGGCATTATCCTCGAACTAAACTCTCGCCATCTAGAACCCGTCGAAGTGTTTCGGGGAGTCCCCTACGCAGCACCGCCTGTTGGACCTCTCCGGTTTCGCCCACCGGTAGCCCCCTTGTCGTGGCCTGGAACGCGTCTGGCGGATAGTTTCGGTTCGGTGTGTCCTCAAAAGTATCCGGATATATCAAATAAAACAGCGGCTTTACAATTCATGCCTAAAGGAAGATACCATTACCTGAAGAAGCTGCTGCCGCTCCTGGTGAACCAATCCGAGGACTGCCTTTTCCTCAATATTTACGTCCCTGGAAGTGGTGAGTCTTTTCAAGTTTTTTAAGGGTCCATATGGACCGTATAATACGGTTTACACTCGATGCAACATATTGTCGAAGCGTTAGCTTATTCCAGTCGGGGTCGGTTTCAATATATTGCACTTAATAAAGGGGACTTTTGTGGCTGTGCCGTTGTTAGGACGACGGAATCCAACCGTTGCAATTCGAATCTAGACTATTACGGCCTCTGGCCACACTACGCGATTGTACTCAACGTAAAGATTTTCTGAAAATTGGAAGTGTGGAAAATATAACTCGTTAGACCGACAAATGCCGAGAAAACGGATACAGGTCTAGCTATGATATTTAGTTTAATTACAATAAATTGTCAGCCAAAGGATTTTTTAAACCGGTGCAATATACAAGTAACTACGTATACCTTAGTCACCCAATTAACTTATTTTAGATGCATTTCATTTTGCCACTTGCACTGTTACTGACAAAAAATATTCAAGTTGTCCTATGTATAGAGAGAAATCGTCCTTAGCGGGACAACAAAAGTTTCTAATTATAATATCTACAATTTTATTGCATAAAATATCACTCGTTTATATTATTATTAGGATTATACCTTCTAATGCCAAATTTTTTAATGATTATGCTACTTTTGTTGCTTTAAGTATTTATAGGATTGGTTGCATACTTGGCGTTTGAGAATCAATACAGATAGTTAAACCACAAGCGCATTTATTTTTAAGCTGGTGTTGATTGGGGAGCTTGTCTGAGCTGTAAAACCGTAAAGTTAGAACGTTAAAACTAGTTGATCTGAAATTACAAGTTTGATAAACCCACGTTATATATGGAATGGGATCGTTAGATGAAATGGAAAAGTGAAAAAGTTCTCGAGAAGTGCCTCTGTTTTCTTGCTTTTCACTATCAGCTTTACGTTTATAAATTAAGAGCGCAACGATAATGGCCGGCCGTTGCTCTTAAATATGAACAATATTGATGAAACTTCTAAGTAAGAAAATATAGAAAAACTTAAATAAAACAGAAACTGACTATGAACTAATCAGAAATTAATTGTAGAAATTTTCCACAAGTGACGTTTCATTTGTGTTGGAACTGCAAATAAAACTGATTCTGCCTGAAGATTTTAATGTTTAGTTTTAGTCAATTTAATTCTAATTCAGTGACGTAATTTTGGTTTTAGGCAACGTTAATGTGTTTATTGCGGAATATTAATACTTAGCAATAAATTAAGAAAACTTCTATAATGGTTATATAATATACTCAGTGACATCGAAATCGCAACACCAAAAAGGGGTAGAAATTTTTTGACCAAACTTGGCAGAAACGTTTAACTACTAAAAGGTAGCAATTGATTAAAATTTCATTCATATGGATCAAGTGATAATGGCTTATCTGACAGTTCTTTCAGTGTTTTTCTAACAATTTTATCAGGTGTATGTTTTGCGAAATTTTGTTCAGTTCTTTATTGTTTTCGCTTTTGCTTGTTTGTTTTGAGCGTGTGATCTCACTGATCAGGTCTAGAGTGCGCCAACGTGGAAATTGCCGCCAATTAAGCGAATTCGACAGAGGTCGTATTGTTGGCTTGTGTGATGGTGGTTTTTCGTTCAGAGAAATTGCAAATCGCTTTAACCGGAACCAATCTCCCACATGCGCTGCTATCAGCATGAACTAGGAAGGGTCAGGAACGTCGCAGAAGAGGAACCGGTTGGCGAAGAAGAACAAATGAGGTGCAGGACCGCCATCTTCGACCAGATCAGTACCAGATCAATTGCTGATCAATGGTTAGCTAACGAAGGTCGTCCTGTAACCCTTCGAACGGATTACCCCAGAATCAGAGCTTTCGACTTGCAATCCTATCCGCCACATCTTGTGTTACCACTAACGGCTCAACACCGACAGCAACGTTGAAGTGGTGTAAGTTGCGACTGTACTGGCACCTAAAGTGGCATAGGGTGGTGTTCAGGGATGAATCCCGATTCTGTTTGAAGATGCATGATGCCGTATGAGGGTCAGACGAACACGTGGGGAACGTCGCAATGTTGAATTTTCTGTTGCGAGGCATGTGCACCAAACGGTGGGATTATAGTATGGGGTGCTATAACTTATGGGAGTAGGTCCCGTTTGATATTCATCCGAGGCAATATGAACACCTAGGGATATGTGGATGAGGTGGTACAACCCCATATTCTTCCATTTCTTCAGCAGCTGGAAGACCCCATATTGCAAGACGTTCTATGGACCGATTTGCAGAGGATAATAGCAATCTCTTACCATGGCTAGTCCGATTGCCTGATCTTTCACCCATCGAGCATGTTTGGGACATTATGGGGAGAAGACTGAGGAACACAATACCTCAAGAGAAAATCGAGCATCTGCTAGAATTGATGCCACGAAGAGTGGGGGAGTGTGTAACCAATAGGGGGGGACCAACACATTGTAAATAAAAATTATGTTTATATTTTGTTCTTTTTCTTTAAAATTTTAATCAACAATTGCTCTTGCTACCTTTTAGTAGTTAAACGTCAAAAAATTCCTACCCCTTCTTGGGGTTGCGATTTCCATGTCACTGAGTATATTTTCAAAGCAAAGCAGGTTGAAAACATATCTTTTTACATTTTTGGTAAAATATCCCTGACTTTTAAGATTAAGTATTTCCAAGCATCCATCCTAATCTTTCACAAGTAAATACAAATTCTATTATCAATTCTTGAATGGTTTATAGATTATAGCCCAAGTAAATGTATATTTCCCGCTGAACATTCTCTCCGGTAATAGATATTTATTCCACCATATGATTACTAAATGTAATTGCCTTGTATACCATACGCTAAATAAATAAATAACATTAAAATTTAATCTTAATTCTATTTAAATATTAATTATTTTTATTAGTATCAATATTTGTATCTATGTGACACTTGCTTTACTTACACGACGGTAATTTATCGTGCATATATTCCGTATTTTACGTGCATATTTCCATGTATGTATTCCAAATTGTAAGTGCATATTTATCCTAAGCCTGGTGAAAAATAACTATAGCGGTGATTTTAAACAAATTTTTCTGAATGGGATAAAAGAAAATTATATAGTTGTGTATTATTTACGAGCTGGAAATGCTCTTGAAACATAAATAACATGTGTTTCTTAAATTTGACGTGAAAGGCGGCGCTAAAAAGTTCATTGTAAACATATCACGAAACCTACTTAACCCTACTTTTATAAACAAATTTGGCAAGAAAACATTCCAACGCAAACATTTAAAAATAGCCTTAATAAATAATCAATTTTCATAAAAATAAATCTCTTCTCGATACCTTCCTGCAGTCAAAATGCCTGTAAAACCATCTTCGCTGGTTTTTCAACAAGAACTTTTTGGTCTTACTCACCTTCAAAAAGGTATGGTCCAACTATTCTACGCCTTGAAATCGCTACCTACACTCCCAGTTTTTGAAGATGAAGAAGTGTTTTTACAGTAAAATCATAAACGAATGTTTTTTGAATTTATGTTTCCACATAAATAAAACCAGCCAAATCTGTGAAAAAAATTTTCTCGAATAAGTCGTCATTGAGGATATTTAGAAACCTCTAGAAATATTCGACACGCTGAGAATCATCAGCTTCCTGTAATTGTTGTACAGACTGCAAACGGTAGGGATACAGGAAGATATATTTCTTCAATACTTTGTGGCAGGCGCTAACTGACAACTAAACTTGTTGTTACAAATGGCCTGCAGAAGTTCGAGGGGCATCTTCTATACTCTATTTTATATTTTCAAATACTTCTGCCGTTCTCCTCGGAGGATGCTCCCTGCCATCTTTGCATGAAACGGATCCAGTCGCACGAAAAACTTCAACAAAGTAATTCAAAGACCAACGGCAAGTGTTATAAAGCTACTCAAGGTTTGGAAATTCCTGGCGAAACTCACCAAAACAATTATTAATTGAGTACTGCCATACTCCATCAACTCGACGACGATTACGAAAATAGGATTCAGTTGTAAAAATTTTATGTACCTGTAGCAAAACCATTTTATTTGAAGAGGTTGCGTTACCAAACACAAAAAACCGACAGGTAGCAATTACAGACAGTGAAATTGATGTTCTGCAGAGAAATATTCTATTTTAGTTCAAATTATTTAAACTGTACTGTACTTACGTATTTCACTAACAATACACAATTTAGCCTTGAAAACGACTGATTTTTCAAACTGCAGGCTGCAAATCCACAAACAATAAGAAATCCAAATGAACGACCAGAGATGGCACCACAAACGCAAAAAGTGAGATTAGGTAGGAACAGTTGATGAGTGGTAGGTTTACAATAAACTTTTCAGCTCCGACTTTGACGTCAAATTATAAATACACATGTTACAACAATCTGTTGTCAACACCCTTAAAGACAATTTTACATTCAATGATCTTCACTAATTCTAGTAGCCTTCAATATTTACTGATCTTCGGTATTGTTTAGTACTTTTAATATTGGTGTTCACCGAAATAAATGACATTACCTATTCAGTTGGTTGAACTAAACAAACAAATCGCGTATCAGTCGGTTAAGAGGGTAAACATTAATAGGTATATATAAATTATTGAATAACATAGTACCAAAGTAACCACAGTAATATACGTCTCAAAATGGTAACATCCTCCAAAATTAATGTTATAGAAGCCATTATTGTCATGCAAAAGTAAAAGATACTAATTTTCTTTAGTTGACCTGTAATTTACTTTTATTAGAATATCTATCACAAAAAAGCTAGTATTTGCATTGTCCTTGTTAAATGAAAACGCAGTTGAATGCAACAAAGTTAATAAATTACGTCAAACAGTATGATTATCTGAATTTAATTAACAGACAAAGCGAAGTGCATTCCAGGTTTGTATAGAAAATAACAAACAACCTGCTGATGTATGACTACCTCATCTAGTATAAGAGTTTACTAACGTTGTAACAAATTTATCAAAGCTGAAAATAACGACTTTTGTTGTAAATTAAATTTATATTACTTTAAAGTTTAAATTACTCCAACTATGCTACATTTTTGGCACAACTGAAGTAAACGCTAAAATTTATAAATTCAGTAATAAATATGTGAATTTTGATTTGACTGTTTTATGTTTCTATATTATGTTTACCTCTCACTGCAACTAACACGAATAATTTGTATACTTATATAGAACTAATATATTAAATATATCTCATTCGAATTTGATGAGCAGAAACAGAAATAGCGAATCAATGCGCCTTAAAATTAATGAGAATGCCTCATATTAGCATACGTAGCTGCAATTAAAATCAGTTCTATTCACTATAGAAGTGCATCGTTACAAGGGAAGCTTAGTAATGAGAACTTCCTATTGTAATTTTGACATGAATTGAAATCCTCATTTAGTGTTGCAGCAAAAACAATGAAAATGCAGTATTGCCGTGTGCGCGGAATTTCACTGAACATAATGTAGCAATAATAGGCTAGTATGCCATTGTAGGGTAAGATACTGCATTATGTAACGAAAATAGTATTATTTATTCAACCATATAATTCAATGAGAGCTTGTAATAGTTTTAAGAGGTTCCTAAAGAACAGAGAAAAATTTTATTTGCAAATATATACAAGCGATTTTATTATATCAATGCCAACCAGGACAGGACCACTTCTAATATTTTTAATTTTGTAGTTGAAGCAAAGGAATATAAGATTACACCTGAAAATAGTGTAAGCTTTTTTATTGCAAATGCAACACTGCTATATCAATACTTATTTTATAAAGGTCTCCTCGGCTGGGGTTCGACCACGCGGCCGATCGGAGCGCATTTCACTGTAACCTCGACTGACAGTGCGTATTCGCACTGCCCCATCGAGGTCCCTTAAATAAATGTAAGAAAAAAGTTCACCTATGGAGGGGCTTAAATATCGTTCGACCTATGTACCACTATTGTATTCACGCTTACACCATCCTCATGTAACAATACCGATCAATACATATTATCACATGAAGGAAGGTGTAAATCTCAATGCAACAGCCGCAGTAAGTTTGCTTTTCAAATCTAAAGGACCGATGCTTAAATCTTCGCAAAGATTAACATTTCATAATTTATTGCCTCCTACCCACCTACCGACATGGGGTGGGCCTGGTGTGCCTAGGATCGACTCTCGAGTCAGCTCCATGTCAGATGATGATGATGATGATGATGAATTGGAATTCCCATGGGTACTAATAATAAAATTATTTACTTTGAGTATGCGATGGGAGCTCAGTTTGAACCAATGACTTCCTGGGTTTGCGTTGGATTCGCCAGCTTGTACAAATCTGGAGCTATAACATACCGATACAATTCTGGTTCCAATCCGGTTGACAACCGTGGGGTCTTAATGCCAAAAACGTTCTCTGGAATTGATATCGTTCGGATTAAACGTTAAACTGGAGATCCACCGTGTTTCTAATTTATCGCTGCTGAGGAGAAGCACTGGAGGTGGTAATTCAAACCTATTAATGTATTTCAATGCACTTTGAGATGCGATTTATTCGCCAAATTTTATTTTTAGCAACCGATTTAAAAATGGGATTGGATGGAGACGCTGGTTTAAGTATACAAACTTTGGAAAACTCCTTACTACCACTATAAAAGGAACAACTAAATACATATTTCGGCGTTAAGCTACCATCATCAATAAGAGTTTGAAATTACTAAATAACTTGACTAAGGAATAACCCTAGATATAAGTTCTTTACGAGTCAGCGCAATGATTATGTTTTAAATTACGTATTTTGTTTCTAACTGACATACAATGTATTGACATATCGCCTTTCAGTGTTTACGTACAACACATACGTTAGAGTGAAAAATAAATCTAAATCAGTGGTAAATGAAAAAAATATATATTTTGTGAAACGTACGAGAATTTGTCAATATTCCAAGTATGTTAGCTTTTTTTTCCCTCATTCATTTAGACTTCCGCCCCCCCCCCTCCCCGCGATCCGCTTTCGCACTACTTCAGAGGGGTACGGGCGTCCCTTACGTACTATCCATTCATGCAACATGCACCCTAAACTTAACTAAGTGAAATACGGTCGCCTCAACCGAGGTTCGAACACCCAGCTGATCGGACCGCATTTTATTGTGACCTCGAGTGACAGCGCGTGTCCACACTTCTCCATCGAGGTCCCTGGGTGTGGTAGCTTAACTATTGCCGTCAGTGTTTAGCAATAGTAGTAGTATCACCTTGAAAACATCTGAAGTCAGTAAGAAATTAATTTTAACAATCTTTAGTGCTGAAAATTGTCATATTTTTGTAAAAGCTTCAGGTACTTAAATAATAAATTTAGTTAAGTAAAAATTGCGGAGGAATTTAGTTTCTATGTGTGATTTTAAAATAATGTTAACATTATATGATCGCGTACTTTATTGTTTAAAATATATCTTAAATTCCTCTAAATCTATAGGAATGGAAACTATAATCCTTAGCATCGAATTTTAGCCTTAATTGATTTGTTGCGAGGAGTTTTTGTTGGCGACCTTTAGCACTGCAGCTTCGTGGGCTCATTGTGCATACCTTTAAGTCGCTAGTCGTTCTCAAGTAGATCCATTCCTTTACCAAGTCTAGAAGTCTATAACTCGTTGGGATTAGTGCCCCCAAAGATTTGACATATTTTGCGAGTTAGGGTTTCTCATTCGAATATTATATGGATTGTTATTTCTTCCTCGCCACATAGCATGCATATGGGGTCTTCGTTATATAACCCTATAACGTGAAGATAATGTCTAAAATACCAGTGTCCCATTAAGAATTTTGTCACTATACAAATTTGAACCATACTAAGTTGCAGCACTGTATTAGTAAGCTTGTGGGTGTGGTTGCCCATCATAGCTTTAGTATGTCTTTATCAAAGTGAGAGTCTCCAGTATTAGGACTATTTGGCTAGATCAATGCTTTAACTGCTCCTCTCACTGCCCTTTTAGTTAGGCGAGCCACAAGTTTAGGTCCTGTGAACGGCGCGGCGTTTCCTTTCTTGGTTAATTTATCTGCGTTTTCCTCTGTAGGCCGACACTCACAAGTTTTATCTTGTTACAGTTTGCCAGGAGTAGGAGGCTACATAACAGTTCTAGACAAGCTTTGACTTGATCTGATTCGAATTCAGTTCTTTCAAAGTTGCCTGGCTATCATCGATAATCAGGATGATTTGTTCATATAGTCCCTTCTTTTATTATCTTCTACTGCTGTTAACACTGCATATGTTTCTGCTTGGAATATTGTAGTAATTTTGACCCAGATTTATGTAAGTACTGTATCTTGGCTATCTCTGTATCTACCTTATATTCCAGGTTCATTAATGTTTGAACCATCTGTATACCATACTAAACTTTAGCACGGTTTATCCGCACTTCGAAGGATTTGTAGAAGGAGTATTTTTTTAACTCGCAGTACGTTTCCACGACTAACTTTGCGCCAGATAATACAGTTGATATTTTGGTGTGTCCTCATATCTGTTGGGTGCTTCTCCAATTTCCCATACAAGTTTAGCTTAAGCGCAACAGTAATTCTAATAACTAAATCAATATTTAAATACATATGTTTCGTTAAATCCTGTCTACAGAGTTTCTTGGATAACATACAGTTGTTAAAATTGGAATAAAATTTAATATGTAATGTCCTACTCCAAGTTATGAAGTCTCTGTTTAGCCTTAGTGTCAGAGAAACAAACGAAAACATAAACAACGATGAAGAAAATTTTATTACTACTAGCATAGATCACTGTACAAAAAATTGCTCAAAGTATACGCTTGTAAGAAACGTATGCTAAGTTGTATGTATTAAAGTACCTACTTTCTAGCATCTAGGTTTAGTCGTAACACGAACAATAAATATAAATTATTATAAATGCATTTCTTCTCTAGGACAGTGCTTCTAGATAGCTCTGTTTATAATATATTCGTATGTGAAAGTCAGGTCTTAGCACACAAAACAACAAAAATAAGGAAGATACATGAAAAGTGATAGGGAGTCAAGACGGAAACATAAAGAAGATAGAATATTTAAAACACATTTTCAGCAGGAAATTTGTCAGAATTACAAGGAATATACTATCCAAAATAAAGAAAAGCATATAACTGTCTAACTAAAAAATCCTTTCATGGAGAAACTTCATTAGAATTGCACACGCATTCTTGACTGTCATATGCCATTCAATCTAACACTAAAGTAAGACGCCACAAGCACTCTGATAAAGTAAACGTTATTTTCCTCACTCGGAAACGGAATGCGAATATCTTAGCTTGAAAGTCATCCTCTTGGACCACTAAGCTGCCCCAGGCCCTTAATAATTTACTTTCTAAAACACTTCAAATAACTTAGATAATATTTTTTACGTAGTTCTACACACAATACGCCGTAGCGGTACAAACACCCGAACATTACAGAAATATAGAATTAAACTATAAATTGCATGATGGATGATTAATGATTAAGTGCCGAATATATGTCTCTATTATACAATAATAAATTATCCAACATTTATATTAGATTAATGCGGTAATCCCCCTAAAATCAGAACTTTTGTACCTTAAGATTTTCTTACAAAGAAAATAGAAAATGGAGGATAGATTCAATTTCCTGCGGAATTATTGAATGCCTTTTCAAATATCCTTTCAATTTCGGTTCCATTACATTGTATTTCAATTTGAAAAATAGAACAAAGCGTCTTTCTTCCCTTTACTTAATAATTTTCTATCTCTAAGAGTTTTACTCATTTCATATGCAAATTGTAAAAGAATTGCTTTGCTAGTCTTTTCATGTAGTGGATTTCGCAAATCGATATTGTCATTTTCTTACTTAAAGTCATGTCCTGAAGTGTCTTATTATTTTATGTATATAAATATTTTGCTTAAATTAAATAGGTTCTATACATGTCCACGTAGTACCTAACAGCGAAAATACGTATTTGAATTAAGTATAGGCAACCAGGGTTGCAAACCACGGCCACTTGTTGCGAGTCTTAACACTTTATTTTGCATAGTCTGAAGTTTCTTGAGTGAAGTCTTAGATGTATTGGACCAAACTGGACCTGCATAAGTTACAATTGGTCGGAGTATCATTTTATAAAATAGTACAGTACATGCAGCTCGGATGAAAGATTGTCGATTAATTAGTGGGCATGTTATTGCTAGTCTAGTGTGGCACCCATTGAGTTATTTTATATCTATATGAAATTTCCAACTTATTCTCGTATCTAAATGAACTTCCAGATATTTTACTGCCGAATCTTTAGGGTTCCAAACGATGTCACAGTTATTTTTTTTAATTACCGGAAGTATGGTATAACGTTTCAAGGTGAACATATATGTTGAACGGAGTTGGTCCCAGTAAGCTTCCTTGAGGTACCCCAGCTTTGATAGATTTAGTGTTGAAGAAGCTTGCTTGAATTCGTATCCGGAATGTTCTATTGCTTAAGAAAGCGCGTAGTATCTTTATTAAGTAAGTTGATATATTTAATTCAATCATTTTATATAACAGCCCTTCTTGCCAGACCTTAACAAAGGCTTTTTCCAGGTCCATAAACATGATAACTGTATACTTCTTATCTTCAGGCCCCTTTTCTATTGTCTCGGTAATTCGTAATAGTTGATGCGGTGTTGAGTGATATTGTCGGAATCAGACTTGATGGGGTCTTTCTAAGATATGTCTTCATGAATCCGGGAGAAGATTGTCTTTTCAAGGAGTTTAGCTAGTATTGATAGTAAGCTTGTAGGTCTACAGCTGTTCGGGCCATGCTTATTTTTCCCTATTTTATAAATAGGGAGAATGTCAGCTGCTCTCCAGGAAGCACGAAAGTATCCTAATCTCATGCATGAATTAAAAATTGATGCTAAATGACCCATTGCCTTCTTTGTTAACTTTTAAAATTTCGTTAGTTATTAAATCAGGTCCTGGGGACTTACGCTTGGGAAGGCATTTTATAGAGTTCTTAAGTTGAGGGATGGTAACTGGAATTATTTCCTCAGCAGTTTGCACTTATAGTATAGCGACTGTATTTGTTACCTCGTTTATGTGGTGGTCACCGTTATATTCCTAATGTAATAGTTAACACCTGTTATATATGTGTTGCTAGTAGTTCTGCTTTTTCCTCTTCTGAACTATAGTTCATGTTTTTCGATCAGGGTTGCATCTATGCAGTCTTTCTGCGTTACATAGCAAGCATTACGTCATAGAGGCCTATGATGTGCTTTGGCCGATCCGCTAGCTGATGTATGTAAGAAAATTATTTTTAAGGGACTAAATATTTTATACTAGCCCTACTAAAATTTATCAACAGTTCAATTTTTAAAAATCGGAACATCCATATCAAACCAAGCTGCGAAACGACACATCCCGGAAACATAATACAATTAAGGCAGTTATTTCCGAAAGACCAGACTGTTAAACTAGTTGGCGCCCGAATACTTCAAAAATGTTCACGTAAAGTAGCCATTGGCAAGATTCCCAATCTGAACTTTCTGCACGCGAGAAATTTCAACTCTCCCATCAATTCGGTATTCAATTCAATTCGTAGTTGCGATGTTTCGGTCGTTCCTACGATAGGTATAATTTAAAACTTGTGACGTAAATTAAATATATCCTTTTTTTAACAGACACAGTAGCGTCAGATCGACAGAAATCTTTGATGTTTCCCAACGAATCACTCCTTTTTTTACCTGAATGACTTCAATTTTCTGATATTGCTACATGCTCCGCTCTGTCGTTGAAAGTGTCACTAGAACGTTGTATATATTTCTCATCCATAGCTGTGGAGTTGAATTGATTCTCGTTTGCTTGATACTAGAACTAGAACATCATGTTTCAAGCATATCGACCTGAGATTGAGAAACTTGTTTCAGCAGTGTTCTTCTGCGTGATCTTCAGGTTGGGATAAATTACGGAATCTCTCATTCTCCTAATAAATAATTCATTTTTCTCCTTTATATGCGTGTGTTCTGCATGAAGGAAGTAGCTACGAGCTGTTATAAATTGCAATAAATCCTTGCACAAATATAAAAACCAAAGCCCTTTTAACAAGAATGAAACATGAGTTCCACTCGGTTAAAACTGCCTTCTTCCAGCTTCTTTTTGCTTACGAAATTTAATTTACAGCCGCCGCAATAAAGCAAACGAGTAAAAAGCGTCGGACGTGACGAAAAAGGAAGCCGGATTTTCGCAACCTCTCTCTGATTGTTTCTGGCTAAAAGATGGCGGGTTATTTATACGGGTGTGTTTTATACAACACGAGTTACACGGGGGAGAAATGATTTTACATTTATCTATGAGGGTTTTGTTCGTTGTACTACGTTCTCTTAAAAGTGAATAATTTTCTACTTATTTGTTGTTACGGTTATCTCTCTAACAGTTATGAACTATGAGATATGGATTTTCGTGCTTCTGTTGTGTGAACCAGATAAGCGTTCTTGCATGGAATGAAACTGTTGGTAATATTTTTCGCTCGGAATTTACTGTCTTGTTGTGTAGTAAATTGCCTGGCTCACATATTTCACGATAACAAAATAACGCAAAACAGCTGGCATATACAAGGTTACACATACAAGCAATTTACTTTTCACACTTTAATATAATGTTTTTCTACAAATTGTACCTGAAATACAAAGTGATTTTTTAAAAAGTCAATTGCAGTAGCCTATGGATTGTCCCGTCTATGTTAAGCTTTAGAATCTGACAATATGAAAATTGTAACAGAAAGAAAGAAATCTTGACGAAAAACCTGTAATTTACTTACCTTAATAAATTACAAATCAGTTGCAACTAAATACTTGTTCATTTTCACATTTTGTTGGGCCAAAATTTTTAACTACCTGAACTGTCACACAGTTTGACATACAGGTAAATGTCAT